>APFE030215294.1:0-25500 GCA_000404065.3 Pinus taeda
ATAAATTTAAATATAAATTAAGTTTTGGGATAACTCCAAATTACTAAACAATTCCAAATTTTGGTTGTTTTTAATAACCAATTATATTCTTCTTAATTTTTATAAAAATTTAAAAACAAATTTAAAGATTAGTACATTAGGTTTGTTTTTAATAATCAATCATGTGTTTTTAATAATTGTTTTTAATAATCAATCATGCTATTTTTGTTTTAGGAAAAATTTAAAAACTAATTTAATTGAATGTAGATGTTTATAGTTGTTTATATTGTAGAAAATTTTCGAGAAAACACTATTTAATTATTTTTAGTTTTGGGTAAAAATTTAAGAACTAATTTAATTGAATGTAAATTTTCATATCTGTTTATATTGTAAGAAATTTTCGAAACAATGTTTCGAGACATTCCACCCATCTAGTGCTTGATGATGGATGCAATGTCCACACAAAATCAGTTCCTACTGACGAGTCAAACCACTTGCTTACATCTTATAATCTATTGCACTACCACTTTCTTACATCTCTTACATTTTATAATCTACTGCACTTTGGAATTCCTACTCACAAATCAAACCACTTGCCTACATCTTATATTTTAATGGTAAATCTCCTAGTGAATTTTGATAGCAATATTGAATCTCCCACTGGATTTCGTGACCATTAACAAAACTTTGTTGAGGCTATCTGATCAGACAAAATCAATTTGATTTCATTTGATTTCTTCAAAGACTGACATCAAAATTAGTTCACACTGATTAAGATCACCCTGTCTATATACAAATCCCTCTCGGAATTACTTAACACTTTTTTGGAGAGCTTTTTTGGAGAGTAAATCAGCACAATCTGGTTTCATTTGATTTCTTCAAAGACCGACATCAAAATCAATTCATTTGATTTCTTCAAAGACCGACATCAAAATCAATTCACACTGACTATGTCACGCTCCACGGTAATACACCATAAAAAAAAATTTGGTCCGACTTGCCGGATGTGGTCAGAGTACTAAATGTCTTCCACCTACCTTGGCCAGGTGGCCACCGCCGTGCAGAGGCCATGTGAAGCCTTGGGGAGGTCGCCGGACTTGCGCGCCAAAACATTGAACAAAGGAACGGTGAGGATCTGCTGCAAGGATCCAAGGGTTGGTATTGGCCTACGGTTTATCGGTCCCATTTATACCACCGAGTCACTTGATACAGGTTCATTTGCATTTGGGAGAAGGGCCGAACCCTCGCTCCATTCCGCCACTCCACCCTGCAACACTTGCCCCGTCTCGACAGCTATCTCAGGTAACCACAACGATAACCCGCCGTTACATTGAACTCTGTCAGCTGTCATTTGTTGAATATCACACAGTGCATTACTTGTCATGTTATCTTGCCTATGTTTTATGGCGTTCCTGGTTACTCTAGATGTGTTTCTCATGTGCAGGTTACAGGTTCTCATCCCTCCTTCCACCACAGAGAAGAATGTTACAGCCGAGGCTTGTCCAGGTATTATCTACACATGAACAGTTCAGTGCATATGTTAATATGTTAGGCGGTTGTATTTGGAAGCTTTCGTGTATTTCCTTTCGGCCTAAGGGGTCCCTCATGGCATTCCTTATGTATTGATTCAGGGCTTTTCCTCTGCTGCTAAACCCTGGCTAGGGTACGAGGTCAGCTTCCCCATGCCGATACCTACGTCCTTCTCTGGTTACAGTTTAGTATTGTGATTTATTTGGCACATTGTATGTTTAAATCAATGGTTTCACGGTTTCCTTGCCGAAACCGGAACAGTTCGACTCAGGACGGAATGCTCATCTCTTCCGAGTCCTCTTATTTCCAGAATGTTTACTGTGATTAATTTTGTGTTTAAGCGAGACCGTGAGTCTATTTTTTCCGGCTCTCTGCTCTTTGACAATTAAACTGTTATAATACCTGTAAGGGTTATTTCACTTCGATGCTGATGTATGATTTTCCTTGTTTTCCTGGGGAATGCAATATACAGGTCCTCATTATCTGGTTAGTTAATCTACGGCTTGTTTTCCGCCTTACATGGGTGTTTGATTTCAAATGATACATGCTCGTCTTGTTTACAGTTATATATATATTTCCTCGGTTTGACAGGGCTGAGTCATACCCCTTTCGAGGGTTTCGTTTCCAACATCCCTTTGCTAACTTGCAAGGGTGTGACTGTATGTGGCGGTTCAGCGGCCGTTTGCATGACAGTTTGATAATACCATATTTGATATTATTTGTTATGTTCTGTAATGAGGCCGTGATGGTTTACCTATTCGTGTTTATACATATGCAAATCGAGGCCAACCCGGGGTACAAGCCCGACGGTTCCATCTGAACCCGCCTCACTTATTCTGTCTTGTGTTGCTTGTTTCGATATACTCCTACGTCTGTTCCAGCGATACGATTAATTTATGCATTGTTCTGGTGTTTCATATGGTCATTACATTGTAAATGGGTACGGAAACCCTCTCGCAGTTTCTGGGTGATTGAACGGTTAAACTATATGGAAACCCTCTCACGCTTATATGTCTTTAAATGATTGTTTGCATAGAAACCCTCTCACGGTTTATTTAATCATTTTAACATTGTTTATTTAGAAACCCTTCCACGGGTGTATGGCATTGTATTAATAATCTGTGTAAAAACCCTCTCACGGTTAACAGGGTCCTGTACGGCCACCACACACTCACGTACTCTTGGTATATGAATATAATCTTTCTGAGTTATTATATCGTTGCTATGCTTGACTTTACACACAGAATGAGCACTAGTTTTCTATATAACTATATGCATCGCTTATATACAGTTATCATGCAATGTTCTTTCCACAGTTATCTAGCATCATTTTATTACAGGTATCATGCATTGAACTCTACACAGTTTTCCATGCATAGAATGTACCAGATATTCCCTATTGGGTTGACTAGTCAGTTCCTAGGCACATTTAGACACTGGTTAGGATATTATGGATAAGCTGTATTGTCTAGTTAACAACAGAACTCAGGTACAGCCATACCTTCATTTCACATATCCAGCACATTAATACAGCAGTCCAGTTCAGGTGAAAAACACATACCTGTTTCAATAGGCACCAGCGTTATAGCTCCAGAAGTTCACCTGCAATCTACAAGCTTGCTCTTATCCACCCAACCATGAGATCCATTGATACATTGGATTCTCCCCCCGAGCTGTCTTGCAAGCCTGCAGCCCTCAACAAGACACTTGCACAGTTGTGCTAGGGTTATCTGGTCCTCACCAGACTTAACCCTGTCTTTCCTTTCTTTTTCTTTTCTTTCAATTTTCTCTCCCCCTCTATCCCCAACAGACCAGGGATTTTCCCTCCCAGGACCTTTTCCTGGCTGAGGGGTTAGTTTTCTTTTCAGTTTTTATAACTGTTTCTTTTTCAAATCCTCCCTTAGGAGACTGCCAGCATTTCTCTAGAATATATTCCATTTCATAAATAAACAATATCTTTTAACAAAAAGTAATATTAGCAGTTCACACTAATTTCTTACCATGGTAACTTTCAAAATTACAAGTTTTTACGAGGTCATTACAGACTAAGATCATCTTGTCTATATACAAATCCTGCTCAGAATTACCTAACACTTTTTTGGAGAGTAAATCAATCTTCGGGAAATGTGGAAAGGAAATGTTTTTTCTGCACACAATTGAATTCTAGTGGACAATTCTAATAGCCAAATTTTTGTTGGACAGTTCTCATAGCCAATGTCACATAGCTTTTTTTTATTGTTTTTTCACTTTAATTTATGTATCTTTAAGCTAAGCTGTAGGAAATAGCTACTATGTAGCACTGGTTTATTTTTTTGAATTCTAGTGGACAGTTCTATGTAGCACTTGTTTATTTTCAAGTTGAGATCAAACTTTCTATTTTAATCTTGATAATAAACTACGTTAGATAATTCGAAACACATCAACCCAACAATTTAAATGTGATTTTTACTAAATACAATATAAATGACAAAAACTTAAATTGAAATTAAAATAAAAATACCAAAATATTACAGAAAAATATAAATAATTTCTTAGCATGCTGAATTCATACATCTTCCGTACTAATAAATGTATTATGGACGATAAATAACACTAACTTTTTATACCTTAGATGACCTAAAAATCCATTATGGTTATTAAAACTATTACCAGAAAATATCATTAATGAAAAGATCCGATAATCCAATCCTTAAACAAACTACTCCTAACTACTTCAACCCCTCAGAGTCTCCATCCTCAATATGGAGCCAACGCCATCTCAGCGAAATATATTCAAAGCACTCATTTTAACAATATATTTCCATTTTATAACAATTAAAAATAATCCAATTATCTTCAAATACGTAATTTTCTTTGTATAGGCTTTTTGAATTATTTAATAGATTTTAAATTCTCAACCAGGACACGAAGCTATATCATTAATTACACAGAGCTCCCCATTTTTCCACATTTCCTCATATTATTCTTAAAAACAAAAAAAAAATTATACATTCGTGATAATGGCAAGGAGCCAATTCCACAATCTCAGAAGATTCCGACCAATCCTATAAACGCTGAGAAGATTCCGACCAAAACGTTTTGCCGGTGAATGAAATGTTTACAGTGAAGATTCCGACCAAAACGTTATGCCTGTGGATTCCAAGTTAGAAATGTTGTTGGTGAAGATTGAGGACCAGTTTCAAAATGGTATTATCTAATGGCATTATCTTATTTTTATGGAATGAATTAAATGAATTAAAGACTATTTTATAGAGCAAAATTATATTACCTAGAATAACTTGCTGGTGGTCCATAAGAGGGTAGGCTTTCACTCTTATCATATGCCTTTAGGTCTTGGGTCATTAAATTGTTTCTATAAGTCTAAGGAAGACCAGCTCTTAGCCAAGGAGAAGCAATTTTAGGGCATACTCTAGACCCAAAGTAAAAATGATGTATTGTTGTACTTGAGAGTTTAATATATTATCAATACAAATTTTTTTTAATATCTCATATTTATAATTTTACTTGAGTCTTTTAATTTTACTTGGCTACATAAGTCAACAACTCTATTTGGACTTCTCTTCTTTTTTTCCCAAGGAAAAATCACAATTTTATTCATTTGAACAAAATTACATATAGGAGATGCTAAAAGCATATGCATAATAACATATCACCAAGATCAAATAAAAACTCACTATAGAGTTATCTTATTCTATTCTTTCCTACCTTTCTTTTTTTCCACTTTTCGCCAACCACTAGAGTTGGGTGTGGATGATATAATGGTTCTTTGAGTCTCATTTATATTTGACAGGATTTCTGTCAGAATCTGAGTCTTCTGATGCATGAGTTCGTTTGGTACCAATTGCTTCTTTTTCGGAGGTAATCATCTCAATCCGCTCTTGTTGTTCAGTAGGCAGTGGAACTAATGTTGAGTTGTGTTCTGCCTCGTCATTCTATGTGGTATCCTGGGAATTCTGAGCATTGTTATTTATGGTATTGTCTATAGTTTCTTCTTCTTCTATTTCAGCTGCCCATGTTTGAGAAAATTGCCATCCTTTTGGCTTTTGTGGTTGTCTCTTTTTTCTTTCTTTTTCATTTCTAGGACAAACACTTTGAAGATGGCCAGTTTGAAGACATGTATGACATCGGAGGTCGTATTCTCATAGTGAAGCGGCTGTGACTATTGTTGATTGTTGTGATATAACAAGATGTGATTTGGTAATTCTTTACTCAGGTCTACCTCCACACAGTTTTTGGAAAAGGTGAAGATACCTTTTGTGACGCGATTTGCATCTACTTTTAAAAATTTCCCTAGGGAATTCCCAATCCCTGTTAATACTTTGTGATGCCAAAAATGCAAAGGTAGATTATGTAACCTTACCCACACTAGCATTTTGGAAACCACCATGGTATTTGCATCAAAGCTTGGAAACCATGGTATCATGAATATACTTTCATTGCCCCAAAATCATGGTACCTTGTGTAAAGCATATTCCTTGTATTTTGTTGTGTCGAACTTGACAATGAAGAAATATTTAGAGCATAAATGGATATCACAGTTTTCTATCCATGTGAAAAAATTCCATTGATGTAGTGCCTCCAATTTGGGCCAGAACCCATTGAATTTGCAAATCACTACTTTAGAAATGAATTCATCATGAATCTCATTTACCTCAAGCAAAATAATTATCAGAGTTGGCACCTAGGTCATCTGCTCCACAATGTAGGGACCAAGAGTAGTGGGAGGTTGTTCTGGTTGTTTTTGTGGCTCCATCTTCCCCTTGACTGCATCTTTGAATGAAGCTGGGCCTTTTGATCTTGTCCCAGTACATCCTCCTAGAAGTCTTTTGTTAAGGAAGATGGTTGAGTCACGTCTAATGTTATAATCCTGTCGTTGGTATTCCTTCTGCAATACTTTCCCTGCATAAATCAAAGTTTGTAGAGTAGTTGATATACCCATCTTTCCTTGAATCATTTGTTTGAGAGTTTTTATCCACTCCCAACTCTAGACCTTTAAACAAACTGATTTCCCTTCAAGTGATCTGATAAAGAAATGGATTGGAGTTCCTTCAAGTGGATCTGACGTTGGATCTTCAAGATCCAACCTTGAATTGCTCACTATTGGACAACGTTCTCGGCCTGCCTTGACTGATTATTGTAAATCAAGGACACTATCATCCCTGTCTCGCAACTTCCATTTTTGTATGCATTTTCATCCTCAGAGCATCGATCCCAGAATTGATGCAGAGGAAAATAGATAAACAGGTTTGCAGAGCCTCTGCATTGATCTAGTAAGAAATGTGGACTTCTCTTCTATACATTATGTCACCCGGATTAATCTTTTACACAATTTTAAGATTTAAAGCTTCCAAAAATTCTCTCACATCCAATTTTCTAAATTCCAATCTCCTCTCTCACAACTAACTTCTTCACATTGGTTTGAAGTCATCTCTTGCTTTCTTCGTACCAAGAAACAACTTTGCATAGACTAGTACAAAATGAGAGATTAGTGACTACTCAACTAAAAAATTTAGTCACCATAATTATTTCAAGTGAATTACTACTAAATTTGAGCAATTTTGAGTGACCCAACTAAAAACGACTAACTTAAGTGACTAATTTAGTTTAGGAAATATACGACCAGATAATTAGTGACCCAATTTTAAGTGACTAATTTAGTCTAGGACTAAAATATATGACTAGATAATAAGTGACAAAATTAAAAATGATTAACGTAAACAACTACTTAGTAGACCAATAATAAAAATATGACCAACTAACAAGTACAACAAGTATATGAATTAGTCATGTATGCTAATAATTTTTAATTATGTCACTCCAGAAATGGAAAATTGCAATTTTGATACTGAAGTTTTACATTTCACTAAATTTTAACACTGTAGGTGTCTTTGAACTTTAAATGGGTCTCTAAATTCATCTGCAATCTTAAAATTTAGGTAGATGGATTTAACGACCCTTTAAAGGGGTCTATGACTTAAGGCTTCATAGACAATGCATATTGAAGCATACAAAATTGGAAAAAATGGAATAATATATTGAGAGGGTAAAGAATTTTTATGTGTTGCATAGCCACATGTGTATTATTAAGGTATTTTTTAGATGGAGGCAAAAAAATAGGCAGGATGGAGAAGAGGGTTTCATGCAGGTGGGTTTCTTTTGGTCGGTCTCTCTGTTGGCAAAGACGAGTCTGCAAATTACTTCCCCAGACCAATCGTGGGTTCGATTACCACTGAAGGGTTTCTTTTGGTCGATCTCTCCATTGGCAAATGTGAGTCTACAAATTACTTCCCCAAACCAATCGCGAGTTCGATTACCAACAAGTTATTAGGATCCTTCACCGGAAGGCTATATGATTTTGCGAGTTTAAAAGACAAGAGCCGTGATAAATCGTTGGAAGAGAACCTTGATGACCTCAAGCTAGATGAAAATGGTGACTCGTTGTTGAAAAAAGGAAGAAGAGAATGAAAAGGTGAAACTCTGGTTGCTGGGAGAAAGAAGCCATTGTTTACCAAAGCTACTTTGCTTTCAAATCTCACCATCTCCATGAGAGAGCCACACTGTAAATCTTGTTGGTGATATTAAATTGGTTATTTTTGGGGTAGTGGAGAAGCGGGGGGCATTATTTTAATGATGTTCATATTTTGGACCTGAAGCAGATGAAATGTATTTCCCTTGATATGAAGGAGGATCTTTCTACTCCCACGGATAGCCATACTGCAATTGATGTTGAAACCAGGCTTGTAGTGTACGATGGAGATTGTGGAGACAATTACTTAGGAGAAGCTGATATTTTTGATCTTGATACCTTAAATTGGTCCATAGTAAGTTCAACATGTTTCCTTTTCCATTTTGATAAGTAATCTTATTTTATATGTGGGAAGCTTTGAACCCCAACTCCACATTAACAATGTACAATAACCCACTTGAACACGGGGGTGGAATTCGGGAGATTTTAGCTTCAGACCTTTGCATTGAAAAGTCAATGTTTGTATCAACAAGGCGTGTATTAATCCCCCATAGAGTAAGCTCAACTTATGTCTTCAACACAATTACTCTTATGCTAGGATTGAGAATCTCTTTAGCTGGATAGTAAAATTTGTATCTTCACAATGTTAATCTCTATCACAGTTATCAATTGTTTTAAGAAAGGTTCTAGGATATTTTGTTTGAATTTATGGAAAAAAAATTCTTTGTTGATTGAGATAATTTGTACAAACTTCAATCCTATTTCTCTGAAATCAACATACTAGCATAATTCATCGAGAAAATTTAAAATTATTCAAGTACCTTAATACCCTGAGTATTTATTTGTAATTATTGTTGTCATTAATGCATCATTGGTAATTTACAATCACCAAGTTTTCTCCTAGAAATTGCTAGACTATCTTGATTTATATTATAGAATCCTACTTTCCCACATTTTATGTCAGTAGATACCAAATACATATCATATACTTGATACATTCATAGTTGAATTGATTTTCTAAAAAGTAAAGACTAATTTATATGCAAAGATGTGAATCTTTAGCATTAAATTGAAACAACTAGCTTTGTGACCTGCATCTTGCCTATTACCGAACTAGAAACAAATAATCCATGCAAGATACTTAATTGAAAAGAATTATAAATTTGGAAAAATCTACTCTTCTGGTCTTCAGGTTTGTCTAATGGGGTATTTTAACTACATGTTGTCATTAGTGGGAAGGAGCTACAATCAGTTCCTTGTACATCAAACAAAGTAGTTGATAACATCTATGAGGAGAATATACAACAATTCATGAGGTATTTAAAAGTCAACTTATTCATGAAATCTTATCCCTTTTCAAAATTATTGTTTGTGTCAACTATGCTTTTTTAGAGTTACCGCACATTTTATTATCTACTTATTCAACTCCTAACTACCTAAGCTACATATATTTCCCATATTGTTTGAGAAAGGTTTTCTTGGGCATTCTGAAGATGGCTCGGGATATAAGGGTAAGTTTCAATATTTTAGGGTTGCATATAGGTTTGAATTGTTAAATATCTACTTGGCATAATGCTTCTGATACCAACTACTCCCAGCTGATTAACATCCTTAAGGAACTCATTTTTCATCTACATTATTTTCCTTTTGAACATCCTAAAGAAACTTTAAGGTTCTAAGAACAATTTATGGAGGATCATGCTATGGAGTAAAATTTATGTTTGTTTTTATAAAAGTCATGTTTTTCCATTAGTTAATGCCAATACCAGATGCTTTGTTCTTAATATTTGCATTAGATACATTGTTATTGCTACAACTCTGAAGCTCTCTGCGAAAGCATGCATTCCTTTTACATGGAAAGTATGTTTTTGATAATGCATTAATGGGCCTCCATAGTAAGTGTATGCTTGTTGGACAACTCACCAATACTGCTGTTGGGCGTGGAATCCCCCCCAAGGCATGTTTTGGGGTTTAAAGCCCAAGTTTTGACCAAGTCCATTGTAAAGACTCCACGATTTGTGGGTGCGGAGCGCGAAGTCATAATAGAGTCACAAGGTTGTCCACCCTTGTTTTTGTAATGTAATGTCTGCTTGAAAGATCTACCCATGGTCCGCGGACCATGGGATTGTATAAATAGAGCAAGGCTCTAAGTGTAGAAGAGAAGAATCAAATATAGAAGAATGGTGAGTCTAAGGAAGTGATTGAGTTGAAGTGTAAAGTGTGTCTTTGGGTCATAGAGTAGGAGAAGGCTCTGCAGCTGAGTGCGCAGAGGCTTAGTAGTCCGCAACTGAGTGCGCGGACCCCTGCAGCTGAGTGCGCTGGGTAGGTCGAGTCGGTAACCGTTGGAAGCATTAATAAAGAGAATTTTTATCAGATTTTTGCGTATCTTTTCCTGTTTTATGTATTATTGGGTATAAATTGCAAGTTTACTATTTTTTTGCTACGCAAACTCATATGAATGTGTTGCATAAATATTTATAACATAAGGCATCCATGTACACAAAGATAATTAACCAGTGTAAGAAGATAAACAAGATCTCGGGTGTGACTTAGGGAAATAGTGCAGAGCACTGCTCCAACAGCGGGGAAGCCCCACAGTCCCTGGTTAGGGCTGCATGAAGGTGAATATATCAAGGCGCGAAGGACAGGGAAGTGCACGAAGTAACCTGAACGCAGGGACTAAAAGTTGGACCGAATCAACCTCTCAAACATTTCAAGGGTGCGGAAACCTCGTTCCAGCACCCCCCATACTACTTCAGGTGAGACCTCAGTCCACGCTCTGCAGACTGTTGCCGAAAGGGCTAGTAGTATAGGAATTTGTTTGGCTAACTAACTACGAACCTTGGTCAGACCCCAACACGCCAACAAATGGTTCCGTTGCTGAGACCGAGATCTGAATAGAGATGTCTGATGTCGTATCACTGGAATCCAACTAAGAAAGGAATTGAGGATTCATTGGATAGGAAGATTCACGAGTTCATAGCGTAGGAGAACATGAATCTGCGACTATGAAAAGAAGAGTGGTTATACTGCTACTTATACACAGAGATCCATGAAATTTTCTTTGCATCTTTCCCTACTAAGTTATATGAGTGGATCGCGAAGCTAGCAGATAGCCAAGGAAGGTGCAATCTCGACAAACCTATTGTGTGGACTCCAGAATTGGTGCGCAGATTGGAAGTGTCGGAGGATAATATCGCATGTGTTGTTGATCACTGGCTCGATCGAATTATAGGAGGATTCATCACTGAGTTCGCGGTAGATACTTTAGTCAACAATAGCGAGGTAGAGCGGCGCTTCCTCAAAGGACTGCGAGGTAAGTATGTTAATTCTTTGAACACTTGGATTAAAATGCTACTGTGTGAAAAGCAGGTTATGCGAATAAATTGATGTTTGGGGCTACGCGAAGTGGGAGAATCTACAGAAACAAAGGTAGTGCAGAACTAGAAACTAGCCCCTTGATTTCATCTCCGCGAGGGGACAAGGAAGAGCCCACAAAGGTCTCACAAGAAGTGTGATCAATTTGATAAGGCAGAGAATTCTGCACACAACACCCCCACCCACACCATCGCCAGTTTCACCTTCTTCACCCCCATCTTCGCCCATACCACCTCCGCCACCACTGCGAGTCAATATGGCAAGTGCAATAAAGTTGCCAATGTTCAAGGGAGTAGGAAATGAAGATCCAGACCAGTTTTGGTTCGTGATAAAAGTTGTATGGGAGCAGGGAGTTACGAATGACAATATAAAGAAAGCAATGCTGGTCAATGCTCTACAGGATCACAGGCTGACCTGGTACATTAAGTGTTCCAATGACAATCTGAATGCGGGGATCGTGGATATCCAAACTGCGCTAAACAAATAATTCAGCAGGCTGGAGTCAGAGGCACACTCGATCATTGGGTTCAAGGAAATCACAATGCTACCAGGCGAGAACCCTTGGGAGTTGGATCAGAGACTGAAGTGCACAATTCACGAAGCTAACATGATGTTGATGGATGGACAACATTCGAATGGTTTGTAGCATCATTAATGCCGCATCTAAGGAATGCACTATCACAACAGAGGCTAATAACTCAGGCTGAGGCCTTGGAGATCGTGATGAGACTGCATGAGACCCCAATACAGGATCCCAACCTGGGAGTTCAGTAGATTCACGTGCAATTGAAAAACTTGTGCCTTGAGATGCAGAGTCTAAAACAAGACAAGATAGCTTGCCCAAAAGTGCGCGACGAAGTATGGTGCATAAAGTGCAAGGGTTAGGGACATGACAAGGACCACTGCCCGGTGTTCGTGAATTACCTCGCAGGAGGAGGACCAATGCCATTGAGACCATAGGCATAAGCAGGACCTAGCGCAGTGCCTGCAAGGTGGTGCACGATTTGTTAAATAAGAGGAAAGCATGCTACGGACAACTGCCATCTGTTGCAGAAGTACACGCAGAATTCACAACAGTTGTTCTGTAATTTTTGTAGATCAATGGGACATGATGAGTGCACCTGTAGAAGTTATGAGCTGATGATGGATAGGACTCCTACCTACAGATTTCGGGCTGAAATGCGGCCCCTTGACCAAAACGCAAGGATGGAGTGAACCAGATTTCAGGGGCGCGGATGAGGCTGAGGTGGAGGAGGACCTGGAAGAGGTCGCGGATAGCTGACATGTTACAATTGCGGAGGGCCAAGACATTATGCCCACGATTGTACGAATCCGATGCGTCCATCATGCTTGTATTGTACATTGTTTGATCATGAGACAGAGGATTGTCCCACACTAATAGCGTGGCTATGCAATAAGGGAGTGCTCTAACCTCCCCCGACTCAGAACCTGCAAATGATAAGGTCTAAGCCGCGCAAGGAAGACCCTAATGTGAATATTGTGCTCCGAAGTGGAATTACAATAGGGGATGAAAAAGGCAAGCAACCTGAAGAGAGTACTTGGGTTCGCAAGGCTCCGATGAAAGAACTAGAGTTTGATTTGGAGCATGTTAAGGAAACCTTCATGGAAGCTAGGAAGAGCTACGTTGATGCCTCCACTTTAGAGCGCAAAGACAGACCCGGGTTAGAAATGGACCCATCGATGCTCACAATGTTCCTGGAAACATGCATGAAGCTGATGCGCGACAACAAGGCTGTAAAGGGGCTACATGAACTCATAAATAGATGCGTTGGGACCATGCCAAGAGAACCGCACATAGTCCGAAAGGTTAGAAAGCACACGACAAGGATAGGAAGGGAGATGAGATTGACCGCGTAGATTGGAGAATATGAGATGGACCAAGTGATTCTGGATCTAGGATCAGACACGAACGTTCTGCCGAAGCAAACATGGGAGTGCATGGGAAGGCCTATGCTGCAATGGTCTCCTATCCAACTGCGAATGGTGAACCAACAAAAGATCCTATGGGAAGATTGCAAGGAATCACAGTGGATATCAAAGGAGTAAGCGCGTTAGTAGACTTCGAAGTGATAGAGATTGTTGAGGATAGCAATCCCTACCCTGTGCTATTAGCAATAGATTGGGCCATTAACATGAATGGGGTGATAAATCTGAAGAAGTGTAAGATGATTTTTGAGAAAAATTCTCTGCGCGTAGTTGTACCTTTGGACCCTGCAGAAGGACCATGCTACATGGAGCCAGTGCGCAACTATGAAAGCGACAAAGACTTGGACTGCATCTACAAGATAACTGCACAAGAGAAAGACTGGGTAAATCCAACCATGGATGGACAAATCTCATGGGAGCGCGAAAGCTCCTGCACATTGGATTCTGATGAGGAGATAAAACAATGGCAGAACCGATTACACGAGGTAACCATGTTGAACTGTAACATGATGATGAGATCGTTGTGCTGCATATCAACAGAGGTAAGGGATCTTCCTACGTATGATGGGTTAAGTGAGGTAGATGACTTCTTGAACATATTTGAAAGAGAGGTGTCAGAACAACAACGTTTCGAAGCTTTGAAATGGGTATTGTGCACTATGCCCGCGAGGTGGTGGGGTACACACCAAGGAAGCTTTGAGGATTGGTGTGAATGCAGGAGGACGATGCGCATGCGATTTGAAAAGCCTCAAATGCAATTAATAGACAAGATTTCCGATGAAACGATCCCAGCGTGCACCTGTCCAGATGGATATAGGCATGTTTTAAAAAACTTGCGCGGATGCACACAGACTTCGCGTTAGGATACACTATCAGTAAGCATGTGCAGTCGAGGAAATTGCACGAACAACCCCCTCGGTTGAAACAACGAAGTATGGAAAGAATGGGTGTGTAGAAGGTTGTCCAAGCAGAAGCCTTTAACAAAGTACACGAAGCACTAAACAAGGTATATGGTGCTTAGTAGACTGATTGGGACCTGCGCGTACCAGCGGTTCTGTGGGCTTATAGGACCACATGCAAGAAACTGATAGCGTAGGTGCCTCCAAGGCTGGAGTATGGAGCGAACGCTTAATCCCCATAGAGTATAAAATGCCTAGTCTGCGCATAGCAGCACCAGTAGATACGACGGTTCACGAAACCTTGGAAGAGGGGGTTGCGCAGCTGAACGAAGCAGAACACTTGGGACTTGACGAAGAAATCCGACAGGGTGACCTTAGGCTCCAAGAACTTACGAAAGAAAGGGTGTGATTAAGGGATAAAAGCACTCTGGTGGAAGCGAAAGTCAAGAAGCTTGAGGATGAGATAAAGGAAGATTTCTCGATAAGAAGACCAGGGTGATAAAAAAGGGTGCGCAAAATCGCGTTGATAAATTTGGGGACTATCGTCGAGAATTGATCAGCCTGATGCCTTGGATTGGACTGCATATTATTAAACAGATCAACCATGGTGGCACGCTGCAGATGATAAAATGCGCGACGCAACCAGTAATAATAAAATGTGGGTATTTTCTAGGAAAAGTGATGGATGATCGGATGAAACCCTATACAGGTGGCGCGGCCACCTGACTAGCCATGGGAAGTACAGTCGTAGTGCTCCAGGTAGTTGAAAGGAGGAGTGGTACTATAAACTACTCTGCCCGGGGGCTGCGTGATGTTGGAGCTGCGTGTAGGAGTAAAGTGTCACAAGGTCCGCGACTGCGCAAGGGCGGCTGCGTTGCCATGCGGGTTGGCTGGAAAGTGACAGTTGGAGTCATTATTCACGATGTGATGCTCGACTTAAGACCAAATGGAGCGGGCAACAAGCATTTAAAACGCGCTTTATGGTCAAGATTTTGGAAAATATACCGCCAAGGGAGCATTAATGAACCGGATTTGGGGGGAACGATCGAATTCAAATTCAAAAGATGCTATAAATTACAAAGGGCTACCCAGTAAACAACACTTGGTCATTTGCAAATTGAGCTATCATATGCCCCACGTATGCTAAGTTGAGACTTGTTTTCCCTATGCAGAGCGTTAATTGAGCGATTAAGAGCTTTCAGGACAAGAAATATGGTAGCATCTAAGGAAGAGAGGGAAATTGCAGAGATGATCGCCGAAGAGGCAACGCAGGCCCTTACTGTGGAAGATGCCCCTGAAGGTGTTGGGATTGTGGCATAAATACTTAAATCACCATGCACGCCGAGTTTGAAGAAGGATAAAAAACGAATGATTCTGGTGCATGTGTCCCCATGCAACCCATTGCACACCAGATTAATGATGGAGGAGAAGGGGAAAGTAGTTAACTTGGAAACTAACGAGGAGGAGGAAGACCTGGAGGACCTCATAATTGAAGAAGATGAGGACAAGGGCATGGAGGAAGAAACTAAGCCTGCGCACCCTCCAACCAAGCTGCTCGCGTATATCCCTCCGCGGAAGGGGAAGGCGAAATTTTCTGAGGACCTCGACGAGAGCAAGAGCTCTCTCCAGAGTCCGCTCCTCTTGAAAGACATCATTTTGAGGGCACGAACCTGGGACGGGTGTCGAGCTTGAAATTTGAATATTGGGATCTTGCTGACCACGAGAAGTTCCCTCATCTAAAGACCATGCAATTCATGAAGCCCACACAGAACACCGCGTTGGGGGTTATTGAATTAGAACCGCGAAAGTGGTTACGCAGAGTAGAAAAGGCAGGGTTATTAAACCTGCTTTGGGTGCCATATTTCCACCGCACCCCAATAACGATATTTTTCATCAGGCATCTGCTCTGCCTGGTGCATGGTGGGTGTTTGTGGCTAGAGGAGCCCATCCCCATCACGGACCACTTAATCCACCGCATTACCTGGCTCCCATGCAAAGGAAGGAACCCACAGACATCTCGGAGGGGAAGAGCAGTGACTTGGCCATCGCGGAGGCCATGAAGAAGAAATACAAGCTGGAGAAGAATAAAAGGGGCTACGCCATATCCAACATAAAAAACAAAGCAGTTAAAGTGGCGACCCAAATATTGGCGAGTAAATTTATGCACAAGTGCCGCACGGACGAGGTACCCACACTAGTGGTGGCACTTGCTGATTAGTGTGCGGAGGGGGTCCAGTTTAACTGGTTTGAGTTCCTGGAAAATTTCCGCGACGCCCAGGAACAAGGAAAAACGTTTCACTATGCATGGCTTCTATTGTCAATAGTGCTGGTGGCAGGGGAATTGCTAGACGACAGCCAGTTCCCCATAATTAACAAGGATCTGCCGAAGGCCGCGAAGTACGCTCGCTGTGGGCCAAAAAGACACAAACTGGATCCGCGAAAACAAGATATTCTCAGTGTTCATGGAGATGAACATCAGAATGGGGATTAACTGCAAACCGCGGTTATCACCCACTGTCTACAACAGCCTGCAAAGTTTTGTAGAATTCAAAGCGGACTTCCACAACATATATATTAGAGCGCACAAGGACCTGACCAAGGAATGAAGTGAGCTACCCTTCATCACCTCAGATGATGTAATTTTCGATGTACTGGAGACATGGCCACTGGAGTGGCACACCCCAGACATCACGGCAGTGGAGAAGTCTGCATCACATAAGAAGAAAGAGGAGGCCAAACTACGCATGGCAAAGTTGGCAAAGAAGAGAAGGCAAGAATCAACGACAACAAAAGCGCAGGAGGTGCGAGACGCTATGCAGACAACAGTAGAACAGAAAAATGCCGCAGCAGCAACAGCAGAACAGGAGGCAGCTAAGAAGGCACACAAGGGCTAGGAGTCGCCTTCGCATGGGTAAGAAAAAGAAATGGAAACAGAGGAATATCAGGGTGGCATGGACCCACAAACCGCACCAACACAATTGAAGCGCTAGCGCCCGAGCGAGTGAATGGGGCTGCGCAAGAAGGTCAAGGCATCAAAGTTGTCTATCATCCTGATCACCCTTACTAAGGTTGATCTGCATGACATCGACGAGATGGTGTGCGACGTCACCTCTGAGGCCCTCCAGAACATCGTGCAAGAGAATCAGATTGTGTGGGGGCCCTTAGAGCGCAGCTTCAGGAGTTGCAGGTGCGCACTCCTCAGGCTGGTACCCTTTCGACCAGCCTCGCAGTAGGGACAACTGCAGCAGAGCAGATGCTGCACGCTCAGACAAAAAACACAATAGTGCTACAGAAGGGGCATTAGTTACAACAAATGAGGCCGACAGGTCTATGATTAGCGCACTAAGAGGTATCACGATCAACATGGGTGCACTCCTGCGGGAGATGCTATATGTTCTGCAGGATGGGATTACTACAGAACTGCGGGCTAGGGAGAGCCGGGCGCTGCAAGTGCTAAGTGAGCAAAAGATCAACATGGAGTAGTTGAGCTTGTAGCACGACGAAGTGGTGTCGTAGAACAGGTAGCTGGAACAGGTACTAGAAGAAGCCTGTCAGATGGTCCTTGAGCTGGCCATCCCAACAAACGCACCAACAGAGGTGCGCATCCACAGACTAGCAGCAGGGGTGTGAGAAGAAATGACTAAGGTTCAGGTGGAGCTGAACCTTCAGATCGTAGAGCTGCGGTTGAAGGCACAACCGTCCACCCCTCCAAAGTTAAGAGAATAGTGTGCCAATGCTATTACATCGGGGATGGAAGAGATCAATAGTGTAGTGAGGGACTGCACCAAAATGTTGGAGGAGTCATTTGAGGTCCTCATTAATCTGCAGGAGGGCCCTAACATCCAGTACTTAGAGACATAGGCACGTGAGCTGTAGCAGCAATACGATAGCGTCAAAGGGGCCGTGCAGATGGTGGCCCTCACTCAAAGGCTCGCGCAAATGTAACAGGCCAAAGCGCTGAAAGAGCAAGTCGATGCCGCACGACACCGAGAAGCAGTCTTGAAAGCATGCGTTTAGCCTTGGATCAACGAGGCCTTCGTCATTACAACGACAATGGAAGGCAAGCTCACGCAAATGTAGGGGACGCAGGAATAGCTCCAGGGAAGCAGTTTCGACACCGCGGTCTCGGAACAACGGGTACAGGAGATTCGATTGGCTGTCGCTCAGTGCGTTTCCAACCTTGCAACGGTTCGAGTAGAGTTGGAGGGACTTCATGCGAAGATCTTCGCACCGGCATAGTGACTCGAGGGCGAGTCACAATGTTTGTGTTGGGGGCATGTTGGACATGGAACCCCCCCTAAGGCATGTTTTGGGGCTTAAAGCCCAAGTTTTGACCAAGTCCATTGTAAAGACTCCGTGATTTGTGGGCACAGAACGCGAAGTCATAATAGAGTCATAAGGTTATCTGCCCTTGTTTTTGTAATGTAATGTCAGCTTGAAAGATCTACCCATGGTCCGCGGACCATGGGATTGTATAAATAGAGCAAGGCTCTAAGTGTAGAAGAGAAGAAGAAAAGATAGAAGCATGGTGAGTCTAAGGAAGTGATTGAGTTGAAGTGTAGTGTCTCTTTGGGTCATAGAGTAGGAGAAGGCTCTGCAGCTGAGTGTGTAGAGGCCTAGTAGTCCGCAGCGGAGTGCACAAACCCCTACAGCTGAGTGCGCTAGGCAGGTCGAGTCGGTAACTATTGGAAGCATTAATAAAGAGAAGTTTTATCATATTTCTGTGTATCTTTTCCTGTTTTACGTATTATTGGGTATAAATTTCAAGTTTACTATTTATTTGCTACACAAACTCATATGAATTTGCTGTATAAATAAGTATAACATAAGGCATCCATTTACGCGAAGATAATTAACCGGTGTAAGAAGATAAGTAAGATCTCGGGTGTGAATTAGAGAAATAGTGCAAAGCACTGCTCCTGCAGTTAGGGTTGTGCGAAGGTGAATATATCAGGGCGCGAAGGACAGGGAAGTGCGCGAAGTAACCTGCACGCAGGGGCTAACAGTTGGACCGAATCAACCTCTCAAACATCTCAAGGGTGTGGAAACCTGGTTCCAGCACCCCCCCATACTACTTCAGGTGAGACCTCAGTCCGCGGTCCATGGACTGTTGCAGAAACGACCAGTAGTACAGGGATTTGTTTGGCTAATTAACTCCGAACTTGGGTCAAACCCCAAAAAGCCAACAACTTCTAACTTGTCTTTGTTTTGAATGATAGCCATCAATACCTTCCAGATCTTGTAATCTTTTCAGCATTGTAGTTTCCTTGGTTTTAGGCTCTATGATGTTGCAAACAGTTGCATTTATGGTTTTTCCTTTTTCTTTAGCCATGGTTAGTTTGATAGGTAGCAATCAAACCACTTAAAATTGCTTAGATTTTTGCCATTTGTTGCCTTTTTATGAGAGTAAATTTTTAATTATTGGCTTTGGATGCATTTTATAGTTCACTTAGTATTTTTCTTATTCAAGATTGCATTATCATAATATGATTACTGACTCGATGTAAACCATTTTAAAATAATTTAGTCTCAACTTGTGATATCAGCGTTGAGAAATCTAGGGCACTCAGTTTGGGTGATTATTAAATTTTGATTTCTCTGTAATTCTTGACATTTTCTTGTGAGTTATATTAGAGCATTAGCATTATTATTTAGTTATTTTCATCATCAAGACAAATTCCAATAAGAAGATCACAATGCAAATAAATAGAAACACGAGAATCAGGCTCCAAGCCAGGGCAAAACCCCTAATAAAGGGGAAAAACCAAAGAACTCATTCTTATAGAATTTTCAATGAAGACTTCCAAGACCAAGACACTAGACCATCCACCAATAGCCCAGGCCAACCACCCAAACTAAATTTGTTCCTTACTTCACAATTTAGAATCTTAGGAAATCTTTCCTTCCACGAAGAATTTGGCTGTCAATGAGAGAGATAAACCAAAAATCCAAGACCAAAACACTCCTCCAGATTCACTGCCCTTCTTCCTGTTTTTCGCACTTCTGTTTTCTCATATTTCCTGGAGAAAGTCAAATGCACAAGTGTGTATTTGGAGGACGAATTCCTCTCCAATATATATTCATTTGAGTGGGTCCTCAAGCCTCTTCTAGGCCAACCTTTAGGGCTAGGTGACCCGATCTCTTGGGCAGTGTCTCCATGACATAAAATATTTTTCTTTACATTGATATAAGAGCCCTTTAAGGGGTTTTACATTATGACTTTGATCTTGACTCCCTAGAGAACTCAATGGGTGCACAACCTAGGACCATGGGCAAGAAACCCATAAATAAATTTTCTTTTACAAAAATATATATTTTTCTTTTCTTTCTTTTGACAAGTACAATGATTACATCAAGTCATGACATCACAATTATGAAGATCGACACTAGCTACATTTAAACAATTAGCACCTTCTACAATTAATATTTAGTTGTTAAAAATCTTTGTAGCTCTTTGCAACTCTTATTACTCACAACATTTCTATGCGGTCAATTCTTATTCTTTATGTCTATGTATGGGGATTCTCCTTGCACCATTTTGATGATGGATATTGTTTAGTCACTATTTTTCATTTGATTAATCTTATAACAGGTATCCCATATTTTCTTCTCTTATCAAGATTTATGATAACGTTGGTTCCTTGCATTTTATTTTATTTTTTTATGAAGTTCTATTCATAGTCCTGTGTATGTCTTAAGTTCCCATAAAAGAATACTTCTCAAAAACCTATGGCTTCCTAATTGAGACATCTTCTGACATTTTAATTGATGTTTTGGATCAGGTGTGAGAAATATCATCACAGACAATTGGAATTAAACTAGATGGCGAGGCAGAGTCATTTGAAACTTGACATTTTTATGCTCTTGATGTTTTCATTGAAGATGTTTGAATTCTAGAGGAGCAAATATTTGATCAAAAGCTTGACTGATCATAGTGATATTACCATGAGCACACTTAGAGAGTTAACTTGATTGTGTTCTTTGTTTCTTAAATATGTAACCCTTTTCTTGATTAGATTTCAAAGTTGGAGACTGAATTAAAGGAGGGGAAACATAAATTTGCACAACTTGTATCAAATGTTGAAGCCCAAAAAAAGAAAAGACTGGAGAAATTGAGGTATGGGGTTTTTTAATTTAGCAGCATGAATCCATTGCAATGTGTATTACAACTTACTGATTCTTGATCTTGGGATCAAAATGGAAGTGTTGCTATTTCATAATGTTGTTTATCTACCGGATTTGATCTTCTATTTGGGAAGGATTTAAACACTTTGAACAACTTATTTTGAATTGTGTGCTTTTTTTGTTCCTCCAATTATTTATGCAAAGTACTTGTTCTTTGTAGAAAAGTATAGGGGTGATAATAAGAGACTCTCGAAAGCACTAGAAGCCAATTAAAAAGTGTATGGCTAAAATTTCCTCTGATTTTTTTGGACTACAATCCTTTCCTCGGGACTAGATATTGAACAAAGTTTATTTCTAAGGCAAGGAGTAAATCTTGGTTTGATAGATCATGCTCTCCATTTTTGTGCAATTAAATTTAAAGCCTTGGCAATTTTTCCCCACAACATATTCTGAAGTTGTTAGTAATGATTTGCATAGGGTTATTGTTGCAAACCTAGTAGGGAGAACACTCAATGGAAATGAGGAGGTAGTAATCCGTGACTGTAAGATATCAACTTCACCACACAATATCCATTTTTTTGTAGTATCTATTACCTATGGGTAAAACCATGGATAGAAATAGTCCATTTGTAAAAATGTACATAAACTTTTTTATGAGCCGTGTTTTACATCGTAAGATATCATTATATTTTATTTTACCTCTTGATTATTTCCAATGCCATCTTATTGATAGTGTTAATCTTACCATAGGGACAATTAAATGAAAACCAAAATAATCACATGGAGGAAAGGTATTCACTGAGCATCAACTATTTATTGAAGATAGGGACCAAGATTAGACCTATTCCCGAAATGTTTTGGGTCTCTAGTTCCATATTCTTATGTAAAATTGACATGTTGCATTGAGCATTGTTCCATGGTCACTATAGTGGGGACCACTGGATGGCACAAAGCTCCCTCCTTTTGATCAATTTAAATCATTGCAAAACCATTTTTGTACATAACGATTTCTTTCAACAAGATGTAGCTATCTATCTATCTAGATAACATGAATTTTTGAATTTTGAACTGTGGTTATGATTGATAATTTATATAAAAGTTTCCCACCTTTTCAAGGGTTGGAATGTGGTTGCATTTCCTTGTTGTAGTGTGTGAATATGGTAATTCTAGTGATTTTCTTCTGATGGTTGTATGTGGTACAAAATGTTGAAATTTTTTTATCGTAATGCTCGCACACATATCCTAATGGTGCCATCTTTGAATAACTTATCTCATTTGCTTCTAGTCAAATAATTTAGATTGGTTGCTACATGTAATGACATTTGTAAGGTATTCAATGAATGCTTTCTGTAAGCAGTATTGTTAGTATTGGCATTGTTTACCTATAATGTTAGATTGACACTTTTTTATTTTAGATGTTTGGATATAAAGGCCAGTGTCTTTCTATTTTGGTGAACAAGGTGCAAATTGGACCACAAAAAACAAATGGAACACATCCAGATATTTGTGGTGGAGTCACATTAAGCCTTGGAGGGCCTAGTCAAGTTACAGGCCAAAATAATTTCCCTAATGGTTTTTCCACATAAGAGTGTTGCAGGAGCCTTGCTTTTGAGGTTGACTCAACTTGATTTTCATGGACTCAACTTGATGTTGGTGGGCAACAACCCCAAGGTCGTTTTTCTCACAGTGTTGCTCTAGTTGACTCAAACATAACCATTTATGAGGGTAGGTCTGTAAATCTATCTATTATAATGTTTGAATCTCTAGTATGAGCTTATCTATGCTTTTGGAAATGGATATTATAGGGGTTTTGCTCTTGTTGTGTACAATTGTGGAAAGGATGAATGCCCTTTAAATGAATTAAGTATTTTGCAAGGAGCAGAACATCCCAACGACCCTATATTAGGTTGGGCAAACCTACCTATGGTTTTGTGCATGATTTGGTACAGGGTTTTGGACGCGATGGTTTTTGGTCCATGGTTTTGGATGCGATGGTTTTCGGTCCATGGTATTGGATGCTTCGACATGTATAAATATGTAGTGTAACATTGAAAGGAACATAATGAAAAATCAAGCTGGTATTCCCAGTTTTGGAATCCAGGGGAAAATCTCTGTGTATATGTGTTATGCTCTTGCATTGTTTATTTTCTTTGTTTTAGAATTCGTATGCAGGTAATTTTTGTACAGGGTTAAAACCTACAATGTAAGACAAATTTCTCTCCAATATATAGTCACTTAGTGGGTCCTTTAGGGCATTTTCTAGACATTTCCATGACACAAAATATTTCTCGTTACATTGATACAAGAGCCCTTTAAGGGGTTTTACATTATGACTTTGATTTTGACTCCCTAGAACACTCAATGGGTGCACAACCTAGGACCATGGGCAAGAAACCCATAAATAAAATTTCTTTTACAAAAATATATATTTTTCTTTTCTTTCTTTTGACAAGTACAATGATTACATCAAGTTATGACATCATAATTATGAAGACCGACACTAGTTACATTTCAACAATAAGTCCCTTCTACAATTAATATTTAGTTGTTAAAAAACCTTTGCAACCCTTTGCAACCAATGTAAATTTTAAGGATGGAAAATTAACTTGAATTTTAGTTACATTGATGAATCTCACTAGTCCCTAATATGTAAACCATAAAATTTTTATTGATGTATTTGTAAAATTATTCAAATTTATAATGAATTTATATATACTTTCTATATATGTTGGTGATTTTTAAGGTAAAATAATTTTATATTGTAAAATTTGGGCAAATAAGTTTTATAAAAACTGGAAATTGGCGAAACCTTCTTTTGGAAAAATCATGGAAAATTAGCCCAACTGCGAATATTAACCCCTAAAATTTTCCAAAATTGTAACCCTTGTTAGTCACGACATTCCTATGTGTCAATTCTTCTTCTCTATGTCTATGTATGGGGACTCTCCTTACACCATTTAGATGATGGATCTTGTTTATCTGTCACTATTTTTCATTTGATCAATCTTATAGCATGTATCCAATATTTTCTTCTCTTATCAAGATTTATGATAAAGCCCGTTCCTTGAATTTTTAAATTTTGTTTTTTTTTGAAGTTTTATTCATAGTCCTATGTATGTCTTAGGTTCCCACAAAAGAATACTTGTCAAAAACCTACGACTTCTTAATTGAGAGTCGAGAGATCTACTAACATTTTAATTGATGGTTTGGATCAAGTGTGAGCAATATCGTCACATACAAGTGGAGTTAAACCAGATAATGAGGCCGAGTCATTTATAACTTCAATTTTTATGCTTTGAAGTTTTCATTGGAGATGTTTGAATTATAAAGAAGGCAATATTTATCAAAATCTTGACAGATCATAGAGAGATTACCATGAGCAAATTTAGAGAGTTAACATGTATGTGTTATTTGTTGCTTAAATGTGTAACCATTTGTTTGATTAAATTTCAAAGTTGGAGACTAAATTGGAGGGGAAACAAAAAATTGCACATCTTGTATCAAATCTGGAGGCCCAAAAAAAGCAAAGACTAGAGAAATTGAGGTATAGAGTTTTTTAATTTAGCAACATGAATCCATTGCAATGTTTGTTATAGCTTATTAATTCTTGATCTTGGAATCAAAATGGAAGTGTGGTTATTTCATAATGTTGTTGATTTACTAGATTTGGTCTTCTATTTGGAAAGGTTTTAAGCACTTTGAACAACTTAGTTTACATTGCAAGTTTTTTTGGTTCCTCCAATTATTTATGTAGAGTACTTGTTCTTTGTAGAAAAGTACAAGGATGATAATAAGAGCCTTCGGAAAGCACTAGAAGGCAATTAAAAAATGTATGGTTAAAATTTCTTTCTTTTGGACTGCAATCCTTTCCTTGTGACCAGATATTGAACAATGTTTATTTTTAAGGTAAGGAGGAAATCTTGGTCTAATATATCATGCTGTCCATTTTTATGCAATTAAATTGAAAGCCTAGGCAATTTTTGCCCACAACATATTCTTATGCTGCTAGTAACGACTTGTATATTCTTACGCTGCTAGTAACTGTTGGAGTCACGATTGCCGTTACACCAAAACCTGCAGGTGAGCACATCGCTAGTGTTAAGCACATGTCACGAAACACACGGGGAGCGCTGACCTTCTACACTGCCATTAACAGGGAGCCAACAATATCCCCCC
>APFE030215294.1:25555-62493 GCA_000404065.3 Pinus taeda
CCCCCCCCCCCCCCAATCCGAGCCCAGTGTGTTTCGAACTCGAGACCTCTGGCTCTGATACCACTTGTTGAAGTCACGATTTTCGTTACACCAAAACCCGCAGGTGTTAGTAAACAAACACATCGCTAGTGTTAAGCACATGTCACGAAACACACGGGGAGCGTTGACCTTCTACATCGCCATTAACAAGGGGCCAACAGTGATGACCTGTATTGGGTTATTGTTTTTTTTTTAACCACATGGTGAATCGGTAACTGCCAGGCCTAATCTATGGGAGACCCAGGATCAAACCTCATCGCTGCCACTATAACACCAAGAGCATAACCAACCACTTGCAAGTCGGGTATACTAAGTTCCTATGATTTTAGCAAGAGCAGACTCACGAGAAAGGGGAATCCGCCCCTCTAGCCGCCACCACAGCAGGTCATTGTACTCAATGAGATTTGAGCTTCGGTCTCCCCAGGCTTCGCCCATGTGACTTACCACCAAACCACACATCACTGTACCTGTATTGGGTTATTGTTACAAACCTAGTACGGAGAACTTCAATGTCAATGAGGAGGTAGCAATCTGACTGTAAGATATCAACTTCACCACACAATATCCATTTTTGTAGTATCTATTACCCATGGGTAAAACCATGGATAGAAATACTCCGTTTTTAAAAATGTACAGAATTGTTTTACTTACACGTATTGTTGAGTTGGCATTCGAAACCAGGGGAAACATTAAGCGGTGTTAACTCGTGTCTTAAAAACCAGCAATCAATAGAATAACGACATGAGTTAAAAATGGTTTCCGCTTAAACCACTATATCAGAATCTTCTTGTTGTTAACGTGCTTACTACTTGAAGTAAATATCGACTGTCATTTATCGTTATATGATCTAAATTCATGTAACTTAAGTTTATTTATATTTTATATGGATAAGTCCTCAATCATGCATTTACCTCCATGAGTCTTATCTACACACCTTCTGATTTCAATATTTATTCTTTGAGACCTATAATAGGGAATTTTGATTATATTTTTTTGGATTTTCTTGAGTTCCCTGGTTTATATATAATATAGATATTAATTTTTTCAATTTTAAAAATAAATTAGTATAATTTAATATTCATTATTTTTTATTAAATTTAAATATGTAATGAAATAACTAAAAAATCACTGTATTTTTTTATTGCATAATGGTTTTTTATATAAAAAAAAAATTACAATTTAAAATTTCACTAATCTTTATGGACCAAAATAAGCTTTTAAAACTTTTTTTTTAAATGAGTAAATCACATTGTTGTTACTAAATTATCAATATTATTGAAAGAAAAATAATTTAAGTTTTGGAAAATCAAATTTCTTATAATTAGTTCTTTGTTATTAATAAAAACCACGAGACAAATTAATTTGTTAAATGTTAAGGTTACTCATATCATGATCTTTGCCATCTCTTTCTATCATTGTATTATTTGCTATCTACTTAATCCATTTAATGAGATATACATTTTTCAATTGATGGCTCACTTTTCCTTTTGATCATTCGTTTACATTTAATTGTATGGATTTGTTAGCTATCTTGAATGGACTTACTTCTTAGCTATCTTGACTGGACTTTAGCTCACTTTTCCTTTTGATCATTCGTTTACATTTAATTGTATGGATTTGTTAGCTATCTTGAATGGACTTACTTCCTAGCTATCTTGACTGTACTTTAGCATCTAGGGTTAGTTAAGTGTTCATGAACCAAATATGAGATTTTTCCCTAAATTTAACTAGGTTATGGGCTCTACACTCTTCATCCCTTTTAAACTAATGATTTACCTAGTTTACCATATATGGATCACGAGGAATTACTTGGAAGGTTTTTTGCAAAGTATTTTCCTTGAAAAAGAATATTGATTGAACTTTAGCAATAGTCTTATTAGGATATCCATAAATATATTCTTGTACTTTATTTAACATGTGGTTGTGCATTTTTTTCAATGTGGAGGTTTTAAATTTAAAGCTTTATTAGCTTGAAACTACTAACAATAAAAATTAGTCGTCTTTTTCTTTTTCTCCCTTACATAATGATACGAGTAAAATTGAGCATTGTGGTGAAACATCAATACAACCTATTTTAGATAAGGTTAAACATTCCATATTTTTAAATCTTTCCATTTTACCATCACTAAAATATTCTTAAGAAATTGTTTTCAAAGATTCACATTTGGATTTGATGAAATTGTTGTTTTTATTACAAAAATGGATTCAATGCCCTTAATACCCTTAATATAATTAAGTTGTACATTACTAACATTTGCAATCATTCCATTAAATCCAAAATAATTGTTGTCATATTTCACATTAAAAAATATGTATTTCCATTCTTGTTATTTTAAGTAAATCTAAAATGAACTAATTCATAACATGTTTAAACAATTACATTATTTCAAAATATTTTTACACAACTTTTATTATAAAAATATGATATAGAATTTTAATATTTATTGATGATGATGATGGTTAACATCCTCTGAGACCAAGCTTTGGTCTATCGGACCTAAAGAAACAAATTATTTAGTTTGATTTAAGATTTTATTCTTATGCTCAAAAAGCTTGGAGAGAAGCCTCCCGAGCTCACTATAATTTCGACATCGTAAAAGGCTAGGAAGGTCAGTGTTACAACAAAGATTATGAAACTGAGATCTAGTGTGGTTGTATGTGGGCACTCTAAGAGGAAGTGATTTTCATCCTCGATGTTCATATTGTCACAGAGATGGCAGATCCTTTCCATCCATGGTGTTGCCCAACGACCCTTTTCACTATGGAGCTCATGAGAGTTCGTTCTAATATTGGCTATATTAATTTTCTTCTTTGAGCTAGTTAAAACAGAGAGATACTTTTGATCTTCTAGTGTGGGGTTGATGACCTCCTTATAATATCTTAATTTTCTTTTAGCTGCAAAATCTTTCTCACACCACATTTTTTCTTTGAACTTAGAAGTAACAATATTATAGATTTCTTAAGAATATTTTAGTGATGTTAAAATGGAAAAATTTAAAAATATGGAATGTTTAACCTTATCTAAAATAGGTTGTATTTATATTCCACCACAATGCTCAATTTTTTACACTCATATCATTATATTGGGGTTGACGACCTCCTTATTATAGGCTTATAATTATAATAAAGTTGTAATTTTGAATTTATTAAACTTGTAAATTGTCATAATGAGAAATAAGATTTTAGTAAGACTTGGATCCCAATCAATGTGTAGAAATATGCAATTTTAGTTCTTTATTATTTTTACTTTAATTTAGTTATCTATTACTCTTTTGCATAAGAGGCCAGGATTAAGCAATAAAGCTGCATATTACACTTGTTTAAGTTAGAAATGTTGACAATAAAGAATTGAGAGCAGGTTTGAGAGAATAAAAAAAAGTATTATTTATTTATTTATTTTTAGATTTGTGTTTTTGGTTTGGTCCAAAAACTTTCAATTTTCAATTAGTATTGAAATTTTAAACAAATTCCATAACAATTGTTAAATTTTTGTTAAAAATAAATATTAATTTAAATATTTTTGAAAATTTGAAAATAATTTTTAATATTAGGTTTGGCCATCATAGAATTACGATGATGATGATGATGATGATGGTTAACGTCCACTGAGACCAAACTTTGGTCTATTGGACCTAAAGAAACGAACTATTTAGTTTGATTTAAGATTTTATTCCTATGCTCAAAAAGCTTGGAGAGAAGCCTTCCGAGCTCACTGTAATTTTGACATCGTAAAAGGCTAGGAAGGTTAGTATTGCAACAAAGATTTTGAAACTGAGATCTAATGTGGTTGTACGTGGAGCACTCTAAGAGGAAGTGATTTTCATCCTCGATGTTCGTATTGTCACAGAGATGGCAGAACCTTTCCATCCCTGGTGTTTTAGGAACTGTCCAACGACCCGTTTCACCATGGAGCTCATGAGCGTTCATTCTAATCTTGGCTATATTAATTTTCTTCTTTGAGCTAGTTAAAACATAGAGATACTTTTAATCTTCTAGGGTGGGGTTGATGACCTCCTTATAATATTTTAGTTTTCTTTTAGCTGCAAAATCTTTTTCACACCACAATTTTTCTTTGAACTTAGAAGTAACAATATTTTTAATGTTATTAATGTTTTGCAATGCAACATTCTCGTTGATCTCCCAATGGTTTAACCAGGCCCTTGTGTCTTTATACCAACCTTGTTTGAGCCTTAGGTGGTTTTGGCTGGAATTTAAAGGTAGCTTAGGAAGTCTATGGTCTCCTATGTTATTGAGTTTGTGGTTGTACAACAGAAGCCTAGTCATAGCTAGGCTCTCGATAGGGGAAATATCGACTTCTATAAGGAGAATAGGATAGGGTGTGTTGCTTTTAATTTTGAGGTTATATGTTATAAAACACTTCTGGATTTGCGCAATCTTTCTCCAGGATTCTCTAGAGATGCTACAACCCCAAACCTCACATCCATATAAGATAACTAGACTGACTAAAGTTTCAAAGATGAACTTATTTCTATCCCACATTACGAGGTTTGCCGTTTTACAATTATTTTCAAGACCAAAATAAGCTTTCCATTCCCCATTAATCCTTTTCTCAATGCTATAGTTCCAGTTGAGCTTGTGATGAATATCAATTCCTAGGTACTTGTAGGAAGACACTTCCTCCAAGTTACTATTTTCATACATAAAATTAACGTAAGTGTCCTTATTGGATTTGATAACCATAACTTTTGTTTTGTCAGTGTTAACAATCATACCCATGGTAGAGTAGAAATCCTTAAGAAGTATAAGTTGCTTATTAAGATCAGATGGGCACCTTGCGAGAAGAACAATATCGTCAGCGTAGAGAATAAGGATGATGACTATCCCAGCTAAGATCGTGCCAACACATCTTGCTTCCTCTAAAAAACCTTCTAGCTTGTCGATGTAAATGCCAAATAGGGTAGGGGAGAGGGGGCAACCTTGTTTAACTCCGATATTACACTTAATATCTTTCGACCACCCCTCATTTCTCTTTAACTTGGAAATTAAATTCTTGTATAACCTTATAGCGGCAGCTCTCAACTCAAACGAAACCTTTAGCTCTTCTAATATGTTCCAAAGGTTGTTGATAGGAATCGTATCGAAAGCTTTTCTAAAGTCCACAAAACAACAAAATAGATTGAATTTATCATTGCGACATTCCTCCACAATGATCCTAAGTGTAACGAGGTGGTCTGTTGTTGAGTGTTGCTTTCTAAAACCCGCTTGGCCTTTAGCTCGCTTACCTTCACTTTCAAGGCCATATGCTCAACTTCCTTTCCAAAATAATACCATATAACTTGGCTAGGAGAGGGTTGATCATAATTGTCCAATAATTAGAGGGGTTATTTGTATCCCCACTTTTAAAAATAGGGATAATGAGGCTTTGAGTCCATGGTTTAGGGAACCTTTGCTTGACCGCTTGATTGAAAAGCTTGTGAATGTGGGGGATGAGGACAGGACCTCCAATTTTTAATATTTCCATCTAGTAACCTTCAATGCCCTTAGCTTTCCCATTAGCCAACCGATTAACCCCAAAATCAATGTCTTCTAATGAGAAAACTTCTTTAGTTGTGGGAAAGGTTTCAAACTTATTCATGACATTTGGAGATTCATAAAGCTGTTTAAGATAGGAATTCCAGTCGTGTAAAGCAATTTTATTATTTATCTTTAGTTTTCCTAGTTAGAATCTACCTCGAGAATTTCTTAGGAGCTACCTTAGAGAGGTGTAAGAGATTTTCTTGTCTTTTACGAATATACTGCCTTTTTTCTTTTTAGTTAGAGCTTTGTATATTTTTATCTTGCCAATTTTAAGAGATTCATCAAAAACTTCCTTAATTGCTCTCCTTGCACTTTTACAATCTTTGTCATACCATGGGTTGGTTTTGCTATTTCTTTTATTACTTGAAACTTCAATTGAGAACTTGTTAATAGAATATGAGAGGTTTGTAGTAAAATTATGATAGAGATCTTCTATGTTGTCTATACTAGAAAAATGAAGAAAATTAGTTTTTAATTCATTTAGAAAGAGATCTTTTTTATTTCTATCAAAGATTAACTTCTTTTAGCTATAAGGATTATCTTCCATGGGATCTCTATGCATTAAAAAATTGAAATTTATAAGTAAAGGCCTATGATCAGAGTCAGGCTCGTGGTCGTTTAAGATGTCAAAATTTGTTATTTTGTTGTATAGAGGGAGATCAGAGATAACATAGTCTACCACGCTGCTGCGAAGCCCATGGATGCAGGTCATCTGGCTAGAATTGGGCCACTTCTTTAAACCATTGCAAATTATGAGATCCTGAGGGGAGATCAGAGATAACATAGTCTACCACGTTGCTGCCAAGCCCATGGATGCGAGTCATCTGGCTAGAATTGGGCCACTTCTTTAGACCATTGCAAATTATGAGATCCTGAGCACTACAGAGCTTGACTAGCTTCGACCCAAACAAATTCTCCCCAAGGTCTTTAGAGCTCCTTTTGTACTGGCTAGTGAGAGGAAGGTCTTCGTCTAGCCTAAGGAATGAGCAATATCCTTTTAATGGGTGACTTTAATGCTCAAACTTCAAGCAACCAAGCTATTCTTCTAAGCAATCATTCCAACCCTAATCATATGTACCATAAACACAAATGATTTGTAATTAAATTTAAAAATTCCATTTTCTCATTGGTGTAGAGTATTGAATATACAATTTTTATAGGTTTTATTTTTTAATTAAAAAAAATTAATTTTAAAAATTAAAATTTGAAAAAATATGTAAAAACTAACATGTGTTATTTTACAACTCTCATTATCATCAAATTTACTCTAAAGACATACATGGTGTCATATAATGATGAGCATCATATACATTTTTTTCCTCTTCATATTAAATAAATAATTATTATTATTACCTTCTCTTCAATGTCAATTATATATATATATATATTTAATTTACAAAAAAATGTGAATTTATTAAAATTTAATAAAAAAAATTAAACAAATATTCATATAACTCATTTTACAATTTTATTATTCTTTATAGTAAATACAACATATTATGACATTAAAATATTTTATTAAAGTAAATGACAAAAAAACACTAGCTATACAGCTTTGTTTAATTTCTCACCAAAATTTTCGTTTAGATTTCCTAAATACACACTTTTAAATATAACAAATTTCTATCACCTTGATTTATTTTGTCGATAATGATGTTGAATTAATGTGGTAACTTCATTTAATGCGATCAGTAAGGTCGCATTATGTTAAAGATATGTTACCCCATGTGGTTGAGGGTCTCGGCATTATCTATTTTGTGTTATGGTTAAACTTGCGGTTGATATTTCTCAACCCTTCCAATTATTTTATTGTCTATACTGCAACAACTGGTAATGTTAAGTTTTCTGGTTACAGGTTGAAATTCCATCAACATGATCTTCCTTGGCAATGGTTGGAACTTCATCTGAGCACTTCCATAGTTCTCAGCTAAAGAGGAGAACACCCAATGCTTCGTTGAATTAATTCCAAATTTCTGCTATGTGTAGTTTGGGGTTTACATATTCTGATTTTAATGTTTTTCCTCAGCGGTGCGGCGAGGATCTCTGCAAGACTTCAGGTAGGCAGGTTTTTGTGACCATTTTATAACCCCTTTTTTTTTTGTATTTCCATATCCAACGGTAATTCTTTCTTTGTCGCCGTTCTTCAGGTAGGATTCCGCTGGCAAGGTTCATAACTGGAGTACACCTTAATTTAACTCCAAATTCCAGGTGCTCATAGTTTTCAGGTTTCTCTAGTGAAATTTTCGTCTAATGAGGTTGAGGAATTGCTTGGACGGTCAAAAGTGGTTGGAATCCTGGAAAAAATTCAAAAAATCTTGTAGAGGCAGTGTTTGAATGGTGTTTTTGATGGTGAAAATGGATTCGACACCATCAAAAACTTACAAGACACCTAAAATTTTGAAGTTTCACAACTATAACTTGGATTTACAAAAATCCTTACCAGATTTTCTCTACATATAACTGGAATTTCCATAACTTTATGGGCAACTCCTCCACCTTGTTAGACTACTCGTATTGTAATACCTCTTATGAACTCTCATCCGCCTGGAAGCAATGGCAATTACTGTATACGTTGAATATTTTATACGATTTACTGTACTGATATAGTTTATAGGTTCTCTTATGGCTTCCAAGCCGGTTATCTCTACGGCGTTTTTATTCTTATTTTTATAGAAAACGGTTCTACTATGAAACTTTCTGTAATTACTTACTCTGTCATTTAGGGTCTTGGTTGGGGCTTTTTACTTCGAAATTGTAGTCAACCATTGTTGTAAATTTTTGAACGGTAATCAAATTTCCCATATTTCCTTTATTAGGAGCAATATACTTTTACTTCCTATGATAATTACTGATGTTGTTTATGTTATTATAAAATGGTTATTAACAAAACTTGTTGCGAACATTACATTGTTTAAGTTTTTCATGTCAACTCTTTAACAATTTGTTATATGTTTGCCATTCTCTTCCATTAGTATTGGTGCTTTGTTTTCATATCATTATTACTACAATAGTTTATACTCGTGTGTTAAGATTAGCTAATCGACTAGTCCAATTTTCCTGCTAAGTACTTCAGAAAATTCTGACTTAGTCCTTTAATAATTCTTATTACTATGTACTCTCATAGGCTAGAGGGACCCTGTATTTCTCAGGGAACTGCTACTTTACTTGCCTTTCTGGAGTACTTAGTATATTTGTATATTTCAGAAACGAAGACTGCTCCACGGATGGACTCCGGTCTATTATAATGGAACTAGCCTGTATCAGTGTCACTATTCAGACTACTTACAATAACAGATTAGTCAACAGAAACTCATTAATTCTGTCTTATAGTGTATTAGTATTTTCTTTCGAATACATCAAACCCTCCCTTGAATTTTCCAGAAAATATAGATTTCTTGACAGAAAGATTTTCCCTTTCATTCATAATAATTCAAATACATAAAGAGGAAAATAATGTTTTTTTTTTTTAATAAATCCACTTCAGATTTCTTAGCATTCTATTCTTTCCTAGTAAACCATTTCCTTTACATATCACAAAATTTTACAAGAAGCAATTACAGTGTCTTCTTTTCATTTTACAAAGAAACAATTGCATAATCTTCTTTGTTCTGGAAAAAAACAACTCAAAGTACTTATATGCTCAGGTTTAGGCTTCCTTGGGAGGTTACAAGGAGATTCAATCACTCCTCTCCCCTGCGTGCTCTCCCGTGTGGAAGTGGACGTTTTCCACTTCCAGAACAACAATACACAGATCTCACCAGGGCTATCCATAGGCATCAAGGCCAGGCCAAGAACTGACTGACGTAGGAATTACACAAGTTATTCACCAACTCAAGAATATTAGACTCACTGACATAGGAATTATAGTGGCTACCCACCCACTCAAGAATATCAGACTCATTGACGTAGGAATTACACTCGCTACCCACCAACTCAGGAATATCTTACAACGTCTTGCCCTTCCCTACTTCAATCTCCCTTATGAGATGCCTCAAGTATCTTCCTCTCATACTTTTTTCGTCTCTTCTCTCCAAGTGAGATGATTTATCTCTGGGCTAGTAAGTGGAAACTTTTATTTGGTGACTTAAATATTTTACTTTTTACTGAGTGGCATTACAACTTCGATTGTGCAAAGTTCATCCATCAAAATTGTGATTTCAGTGAATCTCTATGGGATTCTAGAGAGATTAGAACGGAAAATAAACTGATTTTTTTTTTCTTTGAAAAGTCACACTTAAAGACAGCTTAATTTAGAAATATGTCCATAAAAAAATATAATTAAAAAAAACAAAATGATATTATCTAATGGAATTATCTTTGTGGAATGAATTTTAGACTATTTTATAGAGGATAGTCTAAATATAAACTAGAAAGTAAAAATGAGCATTTTTTCACACAGTGGGAAAACCTATCATAAAGTGGGAAAACTTATCATAACTGAGGACGTGAAAAACTTATCATAACCTAGTTATTAAACCAGCAATGAGGACAACTATCTGGCTTACATCCGTGAACCTGGAATAACTTGTCATGCGGTTGGTAAGCAGTGACGACAACTATCTGGCTTACATCGATGAACTTGGTATAACTTGTCATGTGGTCCGTAGGGGGCAGACTTCCACTCCTACCATATGCCTCTAGATATTGGGCTATTAAATTGTTTCCTTAAGTCTGAGGAGGACAAGCTCTTATCCAAGCAAAAGCATTTTTAAGGCATTAAAAATGATCTATTTATTGTAATTGAGAAGTTTAATATATTATCAATACATTTTTTTTAATATCTCATATTTATAATTTTACTAGTCTTTTAATTTTACTTGGATGCATAAGTGAACAACTTTGTTTGGACTTCTCTTATACGCATTATGTCACCTGGATCATTCTTTTACACAATTTTAAGATTTACAACTTCCAAAATTTCTCTCACATCCAATTTTCTAAATGCCAATTTCCTCTCTCACTACTAACTTTCTTCTCACTTACAACTATTATTTGGGACTTTCTTCTTATAAAGCTTTAATCCCTTTTAAGCAAATCTTAGCTTTGAAATCAACTCCCTCTAACTTAAAATCCAACTCAAATTTTATACCTGCATTAATAAAATTATTATTATTATATGAAATTATTAATTGCTTTTGGCATAAGAGAGAGGTACTAATCAACAATGTTACATATTACACATGTTTAATTATTATGTTAAAGAGGTGGTTTTACAACTTTGGTTTTGATCACATTGTTCTTATGTAATTTTCATATTTCTTAATAGAAATTATGATTTTTATGTGGGAAAAAATAAAAATTCAAAATTATTTTAAAATAATATATATATATATATATATATATATAATATAAAATAAAATAAATTTATGCTTTAAATTAAAATAAAAAAATTATTAAATTTACGTATATTAATAATTAAACAAAATTATATCTGTCATGCAGCATAGTAATTAAATTTATGCTTTAAATTAAAATATTTTTTTTTATTAAATTTACTTATATTAATAATTAAACAAGATTGATATCTGTCATGCATCATAGTCCCTGCCTCTATCACTATTTAGTTGATTCCCTTTAAATGGCGCTTTTCCGCATAATGAAAGATCTGACTGCTTTTGGTGATAACTACTTTCATACTTAACAAGAGAGCCACTGCCGTGGCGGTAGTCCCTGCCGAGGTCTGCCACAACAACAATACAAACGCTCTCTTCAACATGCCAATTCAATGTGTAATTTGTTACAAAAATTCAGGGGTCTGCCACAACAGCAATACAAACGCTCTCTTCAACATGCCAATTCAATGTGTAATTTGTTACAAAAATTCAGGGGTCTGCCATAACAACAATACAAACTCTCTTCATCTATTTAAGTCAGCTCAACACATTGTGTGGTTTCGACCAGCCAATTACTTCCACGGAAGGTGGCCAACTTTTAACATGGAAATTAGTTGTATAATACCATTGGGATGCAGAAATATGTTGCCTCCTGTGTATTTGTATTTAGTACAGGCATATTGCAACCTCTTGGTATAGGAATCGCAGGCTGTGGGGATTAAGAGTGTGCCCAGAATATTTGTTTTTCTGAATTGTAGTGAAACTGGACTAACTAGAGTAATTGAAACCGAACTAAAACACCTAAATGATAATTTTGACACCTAAATTCTTCAACTCTCAAAAAAAATTCCAGTTAATGAAATTCTTCAACTCTCAACAAAAAAATTCCAGTTAATGAAATCGCTGGTTAAATCGATTACAAATAACAGAATTCATTTCATTATTAATATATGTACTAAAACACGTAGCACCATTGGTCTCTTGGATAGGTTGAACCAATACCTTGTGAGAGGCTACCGCTAGCCCAGTGAAAGCTGCTCACATAATTACTAGCTCCCACAGTGTTATCGCTTAATTTTTTTTTATGATATACACTAGCGGTAGAAAACGGCTCCATTGGACTTCAGACTAGCCAACTATGGCCAAAGCATAAAGATATGCATCTGTGCGAAGTCCCAGGTTAAGAATAGATAGATGTAAAATGTAAGACTTTGTCCTAAAAGTGAGTATCATAGTTGGGAGGAAAATCCCCGTTTTTAGTCGATCTTGATTCAAATAAAGATATGTATATTTTTTGGAGAAGAATATATATACTAGTTCAGTTAAGGCATAATGGCCACTAATAGAAGTTATAAATTGTATTCTAGTAATCAAATTGTATTCTAGTAATCTAGACAACTAGTAAGTTTTGTAGGTTAATTATACTGTTAAAATAAAGATATGTATATTTTTTGGAGAAGAATATATATACTAGTTCAGTTAAGGCATAATGGCCACTAATAGAAGTTATAAATTGTATTCTAGTAATCAAATTGTATTCTAGTAATCTAGACAACTAATAAGTTTTAAAGAAAACTCAGTAAGATCTATTGATTAGAATAGCAGAGTTCTTTTTAAATGATTACTCTTAAGGGTTTTACCATGCAAATACTCTTAAGGGCAATATAAGATCTGAGAACAAGAATTTCCAGAGTTATTCAGGAACATCTTAAGGAACGGAAGAATTTACAGTTCTAGTAAAAAGAAATATATTTTTTTACGATACAGTTAAACATTATAATGTAACAAAGTTAGATTCTACAACACCTTAAAATGCTAAGAGGATACCACTAATAAACAAGAAGAAGTAAGTTCTGGAACCAAACCATATTTTCTTTACTTAATTTGAACAAAAAAGGAAATTTGTCCTAAGTAGAAGGAAAAACCAGAGCTATCAAAGAACGCAAATAACAAATTTATCATTCAGGATTTATGAAAAATCCGAACCCAGAACTGAAACCCCAGTGAAATAAGGGACAATTCGGCTAAATGATACTTCTAGATTAAGCCACAAAATAACTATTAAAGATTACATATATAGTGTAGCAATGATGGAACGTGGGTCAAAACCCCAAATCACTTCCAGAAATAAAGATAAGAACATATAAACCTTATGAAAACAAACAGAACAGACTAAGAGCGATATAGTCGGATGGCTGCTAAACCACTTCCGCAAGAGATGAAGCCTCTAGACTAGAAGAATCCGGAATAATTTTCACATACCCGGGGGCTGGACGAAGAACAAATCTGAAACCCTTGGCAGTATTCCGGGAGGTAAGCCTCATTCCACCATTCTCGAGCGGCTAGAAAACCTCCGGCGAAACCTAGCAATCCAAGAGATGAGAGTTAGTTACACACAACAATAGTTATGAAATACAGCTAAAGACATTCAAACCAAACTCCAGAAACTTTACCTGGCAAGGGCTGCGGCACAAAGCATCTCCTTCAAAGCGATGAAGCACCAACAAGACTCGTCGTGAACCTGAGAGCCAAGAATAACATCAATGCAAGACTATGACAATGCATGAGGAAAAATTTCAATCATGCAGAGTTATAGAATCGAACTTGGTGAAATTCGAACCCGGGGCAAGAAACCTGAATGCTTTGCCAACGAAAAACTTAACACCGAAAATACATCACAGTCTAGCTGACAATGGAGATAAGAGTTTCCATTCTGTCGTCGGATGGACTCCTTTTTTATTGCGTGGAACGAATACGGGACAGTAGATATAGGAGGTGACAAGTGTCCCAAGAACATGCAGGTGGTGGCATGCAGTCTCTACTTAAAAATTTTGCATAAAATATTTCAAACCCTGTGATATAAATAAATTGCAAAAACTTTGATATAAAGAAATTGACAACCAGTATATAAAATGACAAAACTGTTTTTGAAGTGGTAAAAAAATTGTGATCATAACAATTAAAGAAACAAAACAACAATGTTAAATCATAAAGTTACTTTTCCCGCACACCCTACCACAACGTACTTTGGATAAAATGAAATTGCTTCAATATTTTTGGATACCCTACAGCAACGTACTTTGGATAAAATGAAATTGCTTCAATATTTTTGCATCGGGCAACGTGAAGGCTGCAATAAGACCTCAATTGTTTGCCGAACCAAAAAACTTTGGGTAATTTTTTTTTGAATAAAATTGGGAGCATCAAACTTAGGTTAAAATCTGAAAACACCGAAAATAAAACCAGTCAAAGTACCAAATAATGGTAGGTCAACGATCGATCGATCGCTAATAGTCCCAGGCAGGGACTAATAAGACCTTTTAGTCAAATTTATTGATCTGACTGCTTTTGGTGATAACTACTTTCATACTCAATAATGCCTTTTAGTCAACTTTATTATTAATCGATAAATATGTTCCCATTAAAAGCTTTTATTACTAATATTTTAGTAAACGTACACATTATTGTTGGTAATATTTTAAGTGTAAATAATGTTTATCTTAGTATTTCCCAATATATCTTTGTTTAGGCTCTTGTACGGAAGTGCGCACGAAGTTCATTGCGTAGAGAAAGCTTTCTTGCACATTGAAATCCCTAGCCACTTCCACAGGTAGCTACTCCAGATTTAGTTAGCCATTGATATTGTAAGTTGTTATTAATTGATAAATACGTTTGCATTAAAGGATTTTATTGTTAATATTTTAGTAAGTGGTTGAATTGAAAATAATAGTTATCTTTGTACTTTGAATATTTCAAATATCTCATTGTTTAGGCTCTTGTGTGGAAGTGCTCTTTGTGTGGATCTCCCCACTTTGCACTAAACAAATTTATTGCTAATATTATTGGTAATATCTTAGTTATAAATAATGCATATCTCTGTATTCCCTCGAGCTTGAAAAACCCTTCGGAGTTTGTCAATTGAATAAAAGTTATGTAGAGTGCACACAAAGTTTTGTACAAAACCACATTTTATTGAGCATAAGCTTTTATGTTTATTATTTATTGTTTATTAAAGTCCTTATTGCAATAAATTAATGTTGCTTATTTAAAAGAAAATAGTAATGTTGCATATCTAATGTTCACTGGACAATTTATATCCCTATTGAAACTTCTTCGCACACTAAAATCTATCTTCAAGAAACTTTTCATCAAAGCACAAATGTCAACGAACACCTCTTGCAGATTGAGTGCAGGAGAGCTTCACTAGGGGAGCAATACTAGACCACGTGCATTCATGTTGGGGGATATATTTTGAGGGGAAAATGACATAATATATTGGGGGATATGTAGGGGGTAAAGAGTTTTTATATTGGCAGGTATAAAAAATGGAGCTCAAAGTTAATGGAAAAATATAAAGGGGTATAAAAAATGTTAATAAAAAAATGGATACCTGCAATATCTAGTGAAATTATGGGTTTTTTTTTCTAAGTAGTATTGATCTATTAATATGATACAAAAAATTACAGAGAAACCTGATCTCAGAGACGTTAAGCATCCACCATCATTACAAAAAGCAACTGTTGGTAATGGACTGCCCCAACAGAGGGGAAACCAGCGATTGAACAACTAGACCTTGGTTTTCCAAAAAGAACCAAAAAGAGGAATGCATTCTTGAACCAAAAGAGACAGGGATATAATCAAGTAACATAATGACATTTCCATCTGGCTGAGAGTTAACCAGAGAATTCAAGACATTTGGCGTGGAGATAGAGCACATCCGAACCACAAAACCACTAATCATAGAAACAAAACCACCTGGAAGCTGGTACCTTTGCGCACGACCACGAATCCACAAAATAGTGAGATGAATCCACCTGGGTGCCAAGAACCTGAGCATGCTGCCATGTGTTAGGCTGGTGGTTCCTCCGGAGCTGGCTCTTCCTCAATCCAATAGGAAAACTAATACCAATCGTCCTCCTCTTCAGACGCGCTTCGACCTTGAACAGTTGGAGCATCCACCGTGCCTGCAGCATCCATCTATGGCTTACTAGTGTCTTCAGCTTTGTCTTTGCCATGGAGAGCCTTACTGCTTGATGCTGATCCCCTGACTACCTGACTCTGCCTTATTCTGCTTGTTTCCACGACTGGACAGATTATCTTGCGTCCCAGACTCTTCCTTGAAAGAAATTATGATGGTAGCAGTGATTATAGGCCTGTATAGGGAACTACGGAAGCTAAATTGAGTGCTGCGAGGGTCAGATAGAGGAGGGAGTGAGAGATCCACAGTGTGGATAACATTGTTCCTCTGACTTCTTCCACTTTTGTTATTCGGGTAGCTATGAGTGGGATTAGTGTGCGAGTTGGGAAATTCAGTAGTTGAGTCTAGAGAGTCAGAGGTGGAGCTGGTAGAAGCTCGCGAGCAGTTAAAACCACCACGCGAACCTCCACGTCTACTACGCATGCGGTGCCTGAGGCGAGTTATGGCTGAATTGACAGCAAAAGAATTGGAAGGAAGGCGAGTTTGAGCAGGAGCAGGGGTGGGTGAACCACAAGAAAGAAGACAATGACAGGAATTCGAAAAATGAAAACCATTACCAAAATCCTGATAAGGGAGAATCAGGCAGCGACTGCCTGTAGCAGTTCTGAAACACGGTTCGGCCGCATGCTGAGAACAAATGCCAAAGAGAAGGGGAGGAGAAACAAAGCGGTTTGCAGGGGCCATGGTGATGAAGGAGATGAGCTTTTCACAAGTATTAGAGACAATAAATGTCGCCTGCAAGGTGTTTTTACTCCATCTGCTGTGGGCTCTCATGTCGAAGCGCAAAGCCAGATGGCTTCCCAACCCGCCGGCGATTTGTCTTGTCAATTGATGGTGTTATTGACACATGCATCTGGGTAAATTATGGGTTTTTTTAATTGGGAAGGTGTATTGGGTTTGTATTAATAGGGGGTTAAACAATGTGATTTTTAAAGGTATTTTCCAATATGTAGTCAAATTAAGGGTATTATTTAATATGCCACGAATGCACGTGATATGTTAAAGATTCATTGAGTGAAATCCCGTGACCGAGTGTGATTTCCGCACTCCAGCATAATCAACTTCTTATGCACTAAAGGCTTTATTGAACAATTGATTAAAGGTTGTTCTCTCCACACAGTGAAAGTTGTGTTTATGGTTATCTTTGTGTAAATAGGCATATGTGCGGAACTATGGAGGAAATCCATTGTGCGGAGGAAGCTTTCAATCTTTCATCGTGCAGAAATCTGCACTCTGCTTAATCATGGACATTCTGCCTAATTCATGCACGTTTTCACTCATAAACATGTTTTTTAATGAAAAAATTTACGAAAAATACTTTTATTGACATCGATACCTATAAACATTGTTGGTCCCCACTACTATGTTATTAGCTCACTTTAGGAGTAACTACGAAAGTGCGTATAATAGCATTCAAGTTTTCATTGTGTGGATCTGTGCATTCTACACTGAAGACTTTCATTGCTAATATTTTAGTATTAAAACACAATCTATTATTGTTCGCAATAACATTGCTTATGCATATATTATTGATAATATTTTATTTGTAAATAATGTATGCTATTGATATTTAATTTATTTTGTACAAAACCACATTTAATTGAGCAAAAACTTTGTTTATGGGATGTAAAAAAATGCGGAGAAGGCTTATAATGCGGAGGAATCTTTCAAGCTTTCACTGTGTGGATCTTCACACTCCACATTGAAGCGTTTCATTTCTAATATTTTAGTATCAAAACATAATCCTTATATAACAATGTCTATGCTTATATTATTGACAATATTTTAGTTGTAAATAATGCATACTATTGTTATTTAATTGATTCATTGTACAGAGGAAGATTTCAAGCATTCATTGTGTGGATCTCCACACCATACTATTGTTATTTAATTGATTCATTGTACACAGGAAGATTTCAGGCATTCATTGTGTGGATCTCCACACTTCAGCTAATATTTTAGTATTAAAACATAATCCATATTTGTTGTTCGCAATGAATTGAATCACTTCATTTTAATGCACACCACATTTTATTTAGTACTCTCGTCTATGCAAAGGAGCCCAAGTTCTTTCCGTACAATGAAAGCTCTAGGCACTTCCACAGATAGCTACTTATGTACTCAATAACACCTTTCGATCAAATATTGAGAATGCATTACAATTGAAAGATCCCTCCGCACTTCCCTCATTCCACAAAAATTCCTCACATCCCTCATTCCACACATGCATTTGTTCTCTGCATAACCTCCGGACAAGCATACCTTAGTGCACTATCAATACTATTTTTTTTTTTTTTTAATTTAAAAATGCTTCCAACATTATGCGAAATAAAGATTGGCATAAAATATTGCTAAGATTTTAGTAAGCAGTTGACATATACGATATTATTGGTAAAATAAAGCTCATCTTTGTATTTTCGAATATTTCAAATCTCTTTGTTTAGGCTCTTGTGCGGAAGTGCTCTTTGCGCGAAACTTCGCACTTTGCACTAAATGTTTTTATTGCTAATATTATTGGTAATATTTTAGTTTTAAATAATGCATATCTTTGTATTCCCTCTTTCTCAAAGAGCCCTCCAGCGATCTCGGTCTTTTATAGATATCAATAGTCAATTGAATAAAAGCTATGAAAAATGCACACACAGTTCTATACAAAAACACATCTCAATGAGAAAAAGCTTTGATGTTTCTCATTTAATATTTATTAAAGTCCTTAATGCAATAAATTAATGTTTCCTATTTTCTTATGTATTAAAGTCCTTATTGCAATAAAGTAACGTTTCCTCCTTAAAAGAAAATATTAAGGTTTCTTATTTAATGTTTATGAGACTTTCTGTATCCCCAATCAAATTTCTCCGCACAATGAAATCTATTAGTAGTAAACTTTCTGCCTAATCGCAAATGTCAATGAACACCTCTTGCAGAATGAGTGTAGTTTCCACACTTTAGCAAAATAACCTTCTTTTGCACTAAAGACTTTACTGATCAATTGATTAAGGGTTGTGCTCTTCCCACAATGAAAGTTTTCTTTATGGTTATCTTTGTGTAAATAGGCATATGTGTGGAACTACAGATGGAGCTATAAGCTGTTACATAATTTACTTATTTATGAACATAGTTCATTTAATATTTGGATAATGCGATAATGGAAAAAATGCATTCAAGTCACGAATTGACATCTAAGATCTGAAATTATTTTTGCAAAGTAAAAGTTGGTTGATAACAAGGCAAGTCTACATAGGAAATGTGTTGAATATGCGTTAATTCAGTGAATAATTATGGAAAATAATTTTATTTATTGGAAAAAGAGCTTTAGTTAATGAAAATAAGATGTGGTTTACGACTTAATAAAGTGGTATATCGATATTGATTTCTAATTCATGTAAGATAAATTAATCATGAAACATAAACATGTCAATTGGATTATGTTAAATTGGAATTTAAGTAAAACATATATGGTTTAAAGTAACAAATTTCGCAACAACATTTTCTAATTAAAGATCAAACAAATCAATTTTATGCACATTGATCAATAGCGGTTAAATGTCGTTTTAGACCTTAGATGTCAATTCATGATTTAGATGACTTATTGCCTTTGATGCATTATATATACACATGTCGTCTATAAAAGCAGTTTGTTAATGTTCATTTTGTCCTAGACTCATTACTAAGTTATAGACAATTGACTTGCTTTGTTGTTTTGAAATTTTTGAGCATTTTAAGGTTTTGTTTTATAATTTATCTATTATTTTTGTATTTGTTACTAACAACAAAGAAATGGCCCAAAGAAACAATGGCATGAGCACCAAGGAAGAGGTACATGTAGGGAGCCAAGATATCTTAATGCTTAGCAAATATATTTTAATGCTAAGGGATATAATACTAAAACTTCAACAAATTCATAGGTGGCTCTAAGATGGACTAGATGTCATAGGAACGTTGTCATAAGAACTCTTGCAAAACATGAACATATGAATCAGTTCTAGATTCTAGTAGCATAATGAAGTAGAAGCATCGATCTCTAGAAACAATGGTTAATTAGTAAAGAAATATTTACCAATTTTGGCTATTTGCTGAACCAATTTTGAAATTCAGTATATGCTAAAGGCTATGTATTGTAATATTCTTGATAGAGTTAAAGAAAAAAAACATATCGAACTATTTTGGATTACAAATATATGTATAATTGCAATATGTTTTATAAGTTATATCGTAATCTTGGTTATTCGATTTAGAAATTCGTTTCGCCTTTGTATGACAACGATTTATTTAGATATTTGTTTAAGTATTGTATGGAATAGTTATTTAAATAGAAAAATATACTGGATTGGTCGACACTATAAACAAAGAAAACTGTGATTGTAAAGTCATGTCACTGAAAACTACAACATAACTAACTTGTAATATTACCTGAGTAATTTTAGAACTTGCAAATTTGATAAATTAAGAAAACATTGTAAGAAACAAGACTACAAGAAAGTAAAAATGACACAACATAGTACAAAACATAGAGCCAGAACAAAAATAGTTCATCGAATCACGTTTTTGCACAATGCCATACTAGCATTTACATTGATAGAAACAATCATCTTGTTTGCTCTAATGATTACATTGTTAATCTTGTTCCCATGAGTACCAGATCCCAAATATCGAGTAAAACGAAAGAGTCATTCAACAAAAAAAGTTAAAAATTCTTTGACCAAAAACTTGGAGGAATGTTAGGATGCTTGGCAATGCAAGGAGCCAGTATTGTGCCATTACCAAATTTCTTAACAATGTAAAAAAATAAACTTATCATTGTATACATACAACTACATTTTGATGGTATGTCATAAATGTGCCATGCATATCGTAGTTGTTCAATATTTCAATAGCATTTATTATTTTGCACAATATTGGTCATAGGAATTTTGTCATTGTTACTCTTTCCAGTTCGAAGCCCCTCAGAATACATTGTATTTCAGTCATGTCACTTGCAGGTATGATGCAGTTTAAGTGATGAAAATAAAGAAAGCGAGAGACCTGCTTGCAAGCGCTGCAATAAAGCATAGTTTTCTTCATAGTTCTAGTTGTTGTAATTGGAGTACTTCATCTAGCTCATACAGTCTAATGGATTCGTCGCTTTTAGGTATAACTGAAAATACTGTAAAATTGATATAAAAAATATACGCTTAGTAACATAAAATCAGATGTCTTTTTTATTTCTTGTTTTTTTATCTATGTCTATTTAAATAATATGATATATAGCTTATCATGCATATTCCCTGGGTGGTACCTAGTACCCAAAATTTTAAAGCCCCGAGGGTTAGTTCAATTGGTCGAGTTGTCATTATAATTAACAATGTTTTTATTTATAATTCTTGCTCCAAAACATAAATTTAAATATACTTTTAAAATAGACTTATATCTTTTCACTTTTAAATTTATTTGTAATAATTTTTAAACGGAAAAATATTATTATTATTACCTATAGTATAATTAACCATGTTTTTTTATTTATAATTCTTGCTCCAAAACATAAATTTAAATATACTTTAAAGTAAACTTACATTTTTTCACTTTTAAATTTATTTGTATTTTTTTGAAGTAAATTTTTGTTATTCTTATTCACATATTTAAAATTAACAATATTTATAATTCTAACTCCAAAACATGAATTTAAATATACTTTAAAGTAGACTTATATTTTTCACTTTTAAATTTATTTGTAATATTTTAAAAGTAAATTTTTGTTATTCTATATGGTAAAATTAACAATAATTTTTCTTTAAAGTAAATTTTTGTTACTATTATTAACATATAGTAAAATTAACAATATTTTATTTTTAATTTCAATTTAAATAACATAAATTTATTTATTTTTAATTGTTTTCAATTTTTAATATCTCCCATGTCAATATGGAAAGCACCTTTCAATCCAATAAGGAAAAAAGTAATGAATATTTTTTATATTCTTGAATTATTAATGTAATTATATAATTGTTTTTTATTAGATGACAAATAACAAAAAAATATTACTTTATTCATAGTTGAGTGGCTCACTAAGGAGATTTATAATAGATGGAAACATTATTATAGGCAATAAAAAAATAATAATTATATGTGTAGATATCTATATGACCAAAAAACTTATTAAACAAATTTTTTTTACATTTAAAAAGAAAATTGATCTATCAAGCATAGAGAGGGATCAAATTTATTAAGGGGTATTTTTTTTTTATCATTTAACATGAAGGGAAAAATACAAGAAATGGAAATTAATGATTAAAACGTTACACATTGAGAAATTTGATTTCTCTCAGTGTTGATAGATCCGTGTTTAAGATGAATCTATGCTAGTAAAATATCAAAATCTCAACATACAATTGTATCCTTATGTATATGGTTATTTGAAATAAATTTCATGTTTTAAATGCTGGTAAAGTTTCACTTTTACCAAAGGTCTTTAGATCTTAAATCATAGTGTGTATTCTTAGTTAATCAAAAACAATATAAAGTTACACTCAATGAACAAAATGTGGTTTTAGGTTAAATAGTATCCCTAAAAAACCATCACTTATAATTATTGCTAAAATTGTGCTTAAACAATGGGGGAGGCACGAGCGGGAGGGGCCTTATTTAGCCCTCATAAAGAAATTGTGTTTAAATATGCCTGGGGTCTTGGTACAATGACCAATAACGAAGTTGAGTTTTTCACCGAGTGGAAGGGTCGGGAAATAGCTATATTAAGGAGATTTGAGAAATTATTGGTCCGTGGTGATTCTTTGATGTCATAAAGCAACTTATTAAGGACAAACAAAAAATGGTGTGCTATGAGGGTTCTCTCATTCTATAATGGTGTGGAATAAATTAATGTTTTTTATTTAACATAAAATAGTAATGTTTCTTTTCTAATGTTTACTAGACTTTTTATATCCTTATTAAAATCTCTTCGCACACTAAAATCTATCTGCAAGAAACTTTTCACCAAAGCACAAATGTCAACGAACACTTCTTGTAGACTGAGTGCACGTGAAATTCACTGGGGGAGCAATACCATACCATGTGTATTCATATTGGGGGATATATATTGAGGGGAAAATGACATAATATATTGGGGGATATGTAGGGGGTAATGAGTTTTTATAATGGATGATATAAAAAATGGAGCTCAAATTTAATGAAAAATATGAAGGGGTATGAAAAATGTTAATAAAAAAATGGATACCTACAATATCTAGTGAAATTAGGGGTTCTTTTAATTGGGAAGGTGTATTGGGTTTGTATTAGTAAGAGGTTAAACAATGCGATTTTTAGAGGCATTTTCCAATATGTAGTCAAATTAAGGGTATTGTTTAATATGCCACGAATGCGTGTGCTATGTCAAAGTTTTATCGAGTGAAATCCCCATGACCGAGTGAGATTTCTGCACTCCAGAAGAATCAACTTCTTTTGCACTAAAGGCTTTGTTGATCAATTGATTAAAGGTTATTCTCTCCACATAGTGAAAGTTGTGTTTATGGTTACATTTGTGTAAATAGGCATATGTGTGGAACTATGGAGGAAATCCAATGTGCGGAGGAAGCTTTCAAGGTTTCGTCATGCAGATCTCTGCATTCTCCTTAATCACGAACCTTTTGGATAATTCATGCACGCTTTCACTCATAAACAAGTTTTTTAATCACAAAATTTATGAAAACGACTGTGTTCACATTGACACCTATAAACAATGTTGGTCCCAACTACTATGTTATTAGCTCAGTTTAGGAGGAATTACAAAAGTGCTTATAATAACATTCAAGTTTTCATGGATCTTTGCATTCTACACTAAAGACTTTCATTGCTAATATTTTAGTATTAAAACATAATCTATATTTGCTGTTCGCAATAACATTGTTTATGTGTATATTATTGATAATATTTTAATTGTAAGTAATGTATGCTATTTCTATTTAAATTATTTTGTACAAAACCACATTTCATTGAGCAATAACTTTGTTTATACGATGTGCGGAAATGTGGAGAAGACTCATTATGCAAAGGAAGCTTTCAGATTTCCATTGTGCGGATCTTCACACTCTGCATTGAAGCCTTTCATTGCTAATATTTTGGTATCAAAATGTAATCCTTATTTGTTATTCGTAATAACATTGTCTATGCTTATATTATTGATAATATTTTAAATTTAAATAATGCATACTATTGTTATTTAATTGATTCATTGTCCAGAGGACAATTTCAAGCCTTCATTGTGTGGATCTCCACAGTTCGCATTGAAGGCTTTCGTTGCTATTATTTTAGTATTAAAACATAATCCATATTTGCTATTTGCAATGAATTGACTCACTTCATTTTACCGCACAACGCAGTTTATTTAGTACTCGTCTATGCAAAGGAGCCCAAGTTCTTTCTGCACAATGAAAGCTCTAGGCACTTCCACAGATAGCTACTTCCGTACTTAATAACACCTTTCGATCAACTATTGAGTACTCATTACAATTGAAATATCCATCCGCACTTCCCTCATTCCACACAAATTCCTCACAGCCCTCATTCTGCACATGCATTTGTTGTCTGCATAACCTCTGCACATGCATAACATAGTGCACTATTAATACCATTTTTTTTTAATTTACAAATGCTACATTATACGAAATAAAGATTGACATAAAATATTGCCAATATTTTAGTAAGTGGTTGACATATACGATATTATTGGTAAAATAATGCTTATCTTTGTATTTTCAAATATTTCAAATCTCTTTGTTTAGGCTCTTGTGCAGAAGTGCTCTTTGTGCTAAACTTCACACTTTGCATTGAACATTTTTATTGCTAATATTATTGGTAGTATTTTAGTTACAAAAGACGTACATCTTCGTATTCCCTCTTACTCTAACAACCCTTCAGAGATCTCAGTCTTTTATAAATATCAATAGTCAATCGAGTAAAAGTTATTGAAAATACACACAAAGTTCTGTACAAAACCACATTTCATTGGGCAGAAGCTTTGATGTTTCTTATTTAATTTTTATTAAAGTCCTTAATGCAATAAATTAAATTTTCCTATTTTCTTATGTATTAAAGTCCTTATTGCAATATAATAATGTTGCCTATTTAAAAGAAAATATTAATGTTTCTTATTTAATGTTTATGAGACTTTTTGTTTCCCTATTGAAATATCTTTGCACAATGAAATCTATCCGTACGAAAATTTCTGTCTAAGCACAAATGTCAACGAACACCTCTTGCAAACTAAGTGTGATTTCTCCACTCCAGCAAAATCAACTTCTTTTGCACTAAAGACTTTACTGATCAATTGATTAAAGGTTGTGCTCTTCGCATAGTGAAAGTGTTGTTTATGGTTATCTTTGTGTAAATAGGCATATGTACAGAACTATGGAGGAAGCTTTCAAGATTTCATCATGCAGACCTCCGTACTCTGCACAATTATATACCTTCCGTATAAATCATGTACTGTTGTATTCATAAACAAATTTTTTAATCACAAAATTTACAAAAATTATTTTTGTTCATGTCGACACCTATAAACAATATCAGTCCCCATTACTATGTTATTAGCTCACTTTAGATGGAACTGCGAATATGAAAACAATAGCTTTCAAGTTTTCATTATGCGGATCTTCACATTCAACACTGGAGGCTTTCGTTGCTAATATTTTAGTATTAAAACATAATCCATATTTTCTATTCGCAATAACATTGGTTATGCTTATATTATTGATAATATTTTAATTGTAAATAATGTATACTATTTTTATTTAATTGATTATGTACAAAACCACATTTCATTGAGCATAAGCTTTGTTTATGGGATCTGTGGAAGTGAGGAGAACATTCATTGTGCGGAGGAAGCTTTCAAGCTTTCATTGTCTGGATCTTCGCACTTTGCATTAAGGATTTCATTGCTAATATTTTAGTATCAAAACAGAATCCATATTTTCTATTCGCAATAACATTGTATACGCGTTCATTATTGATAATACTTTAGTTGTAAATAATGCATACTATTGTTATTTAATTGATTCATTGTATGGAGGAAGCTTTCAAGCCTTCATTCTATGGATCTCCACACTTCGCATTTTAGTAATAAAACATAATTCATATTTGTTGTTTGCAATGAATTGACTCACTTCATTTTACCACACTATGCAATTTATTTAGCACTTTCATCTATGCAAAGGAGCCCCAGTTCTTTCCACATAATAAAATCTTTAGGCACTTTCGCAGATAGCTACTTCCGTACTCAATAATGTCTTTCGATCAACTATTGAGTACGCATCACAACTAAAATATTCCTTCGCACTTCCCTCTCTCTGCAAAAATTTTGCACATCCATCTTTCCACACATGCATTTGTTCTCTACATAGCCTCTGCGCACACATAACATAGTGCACTATCATTACTACTTTCATGGCTTGCTCAAGCCATTTTGTCTCACATGAGTACATGCCCATTGTAATGTTGAGTCATGTCAAGTGTAAGTCAAGTGTCAATAGTTGGATGTAATAGTCATAGAGTAGGTGAAGAGTCATGAGGGTAGTTGAACTGTCACAAAGGGGAATGTCAAGGGTCACCCCACTCTTTTCTATATATAGTCCCTTATAACTAATTGTAAGGGCTTTTGGTCAGCCAAGCTTCTGATAAGACTATCTTGAAGAAAGCTTGGATAACATTGTAACACACCTTGGCTTCTCCACTGCACGAAGCTAGTGCATCTCTTTGGAGCACCAGGCGGATGTGGATGTAATGCTTCACTGTTGGGGCTACCAGGTTTACATGGATGTATTGTATGATTGGGACTTACACTTATTTATATAATAAGAGCCAACACATTTTCATGCATATGTTGTTATTGTAGTTGGACTGCTCCAGTTGCATAGCAATGTATGTTGTTTATATTGTTGAAAATAGCAACAAGAAATGATAAAGATAGAATCTAGAAATTCCAATTTAATTTATCCTTGAATTAAGTTGTGAATTAAAATCGAATTTAGTCTTAACAGCTACTTGGAAATAATTAATTAAGTTATTTTTACTTAATTAGTTGGAGAAATTCAAGTTAGAAGTCTTTCTGAAGTCATGCAAGAGTTATCCCTTAAACCAAGGAGATAAGCCTTAAATTAAGGAGATAAGATTGAGTTATATTTGAGTTGTAATTAGTTAACTCAGTTTATTGAGTTAAGTCCAGTTAAATTAGTTCCAAACTATTTGAGGAACTAATAGAGAGTTAACATTCAGTTGATGCATGCATGCACTCAACTAGTGTACTCCATTTAATTCAAGATTCCCTCATCAAAAACTCATGCATGTCTATTCTGAGAAAGACCCAGTTGATATTAAAGACAAGGAAAATGTACTATCTGTTGCATGTGTTTTCTTATAAAGAAAACTCATGCATGTTGAAGGAATATTTCCTTGAGAATTGCACAGTTCTGACAGTGTGTGAGATCAGTGTTCCACTTGGTGAGGTGAGAATCATCCACTAGGAACAACACAAGGAAATAGGGGCTTGGAGGGCAAAGAGGAAGGCTTGTGAGAAGCTAGGATTGCCTGTGAGCATCTGTGAGGATTGTATTGAGAACTGGCTAGCTGTGAGAGCTAAGGCTTTGTATAATTCCTATGTATTTCCACCATGTATGATAATACAATAGTGTGGGTTTTTAGCTAAGGCTTTCCCCAAAGTATTTTCATGTGTATTGTGCCATTGATTCTTATTCTTATGGTTATATTGTTCGGCTTGATCTTTAAGCTTCCACAAATTTATAGTAGAAGTAGGTTACAATATTATGCTTTGATTAATATTGCATTATTGGGTTACTCTACACAGATTTTCTACACGGAGATGGGATTTCCTCTGGAACGTTTGATGAATGGGTGGAGACAGGAAAATTCCTCTAGAGCTGGTGAACGAAGTTGGATATATCTAATATTGTTTTGATGTTAATGATGTTTGGACTGGTTTAGTTGAAATCATTGTGGTTGAGGGTTGAGGTGGTATGGCCTCTAGAAGCTTTATTGAATATATTTTGGTTTAATCCATATAATCCCACATTCATTCTTGGAATATGGCACAAGGGTGATTGGTTGAAAGAGAAATTTGGTTCACCCCAATCTATGGTCGAGTGGTATGTGGAAGTCCTTGACTTGGGACTAGTTTAGTTGAAATCACTGCAGTTGAGGGTTGAGGTGGTATGGCCTGATCAATTATATTTTGGTTTAATCCATATGATCCCACATTCGTTCTATGAATATTCCACAAGAGTGATTGGTTGAAATAGAGATTTGATTCAACCGAATCTATGGTCGGGTGGTATGAGGAAGTCCCTTTCTTGGTTGCCCTTTACATATGCTAATATGAGTTATGTTCCTATTGTGATTAATGTGCACATGTACTGGTTATTATGTTGATATTATGTTTGATTTGTCATGGATTCTATTTTGGTTATATATTTGTTATAGTCATGGTTGAATGATGTGCTCTTACTATGGATCTTGTTCATGATTTTATCAGTTATGGGATGGCTAATGTATGCATGGGCTAACAAGTATTGTTATAGCTAGCTTGAGAGGGAATTGGGCCTTCTTGATGATTCTCTAATGAAATTAAGAATATCATGATCAGATATGCATTCATGACCTATAGCTACTATGTTTACCATATGTTTAATGAAATGTCTATCATTTATTAGGCATATCTTACATAAGATCTAGCTCTAGTATTGATTTTTTAGAGTTGTAATTATCCTAGATCTGATTCTAGAAAGTTCTAGGTTATTCTGGGAAGTGGTCTGTAGGCCAAACCTGGAAAATCGGCACAGATCTTGCAACCACATCCTCTAAACTAAATAATTTTGGTTATAAATGCATGTAGGAGGGCTCATGAGTGCGGTTGGAGCCTTCCAACTGCATGCACAATGTGTTAAGTGTGCGATGGGGGTGTAAAGTCTGAGAAGTGAAAGTTCTATCTCAAAGATTAATCTCTTGTGGTTGTTTTCAATCACTGGGGTCATGTAGTGTCCCTGAGGGATGACAATATGTTTCCGGTTAGTAGACCCCCCTTCCATAATTGGAACTTGGAGGTCAAGTCATGTCATAATAACACTGAGCTCATGTTTACCTTGGAAAGCTTATAAAAGTAGGTAAATGTGGGATGGGGTGGTTACACTTGAAATTTTCAATTTCTTGAGCAATGTATTTACAATAGGTTATGTCCTTTTATGTCATGTTGTAGAGCTCACCACTAGGAGTGACTAGTTCTAAAATAGGCGATGATGATGTGCCCCCAAGTTGCTAACTATGTCTGTGCATGCACAATAGTGGAAACCCTAAATTTGGTTGCTTGCCCCACAATCCCTTGTATATGATTTTGACTGACCAAAAGTTGGACACGACCATGTAGTTTGACCATGGCTATTACATTGCAGCCCATCATAGTGCCCCAAAATCGTCTACTATGTGGACTAAGTAGTCTAGTTGCTTGTTTCAGCTGGAGGGATGTCACACGATGTCATGGGTCTCTTAGGAATGCATTGGCCTTGAGTTGTAGGGGCGTTACAACATTGAAGCCTTTGTCACATAAAACTTTATAATAATATTTAACAACATTTAATAGATAGGTAATAAGTAGTTTTAATTTTAGGAGAGTACACCATTACTTGTGGGATTAAGGTTAGATGTTACTAAAAAGTATATGAATCCATTAAAAGTAACATTCACTAAAATTACAAGGGATACTAACCTTTCTATGAATACTATTTAGGTTAAAAATCTCTTTTGGTATTGGAATAAAACCTAAAACTAATTTTATTTGGCTAAGAGCTTGTTTGTCTAAGACATAAGGAAACTCTACCATTTTACTAGTGGGTCATTTCAAGTAACATAGTTTTACTTATTCAAGGATTGTGAGGAAGCCTACATTCCAAATAAAATAAAATTATGAATACTAATACTATTAACATTATTGATTAGCAACTAAGTTATAATAAATTTTGCTACACACACACATACATATATATAGTGTAACAATAAAACCAAGGACTTCGTTAAATTTTTTCAAACAATAATCATAATCATTCAAAATGACATGGATAGAAATTTGGTTGTTATATGTGGTTACATACCCCTATTCATGTAACAATGCTTCATGCATTGATTCTAAGTGTCAGTGTAAGGAGTTGTCAAAATGTTCTAGAATTTGGATCACTTCTTGGTTGTGATATGATTGTTTTCTATTGATAGAACTATGTTATATTAAAATCACACAACCCGATGACCTATTAACTTAGATAACATTGTAGTTGAATATTCTTTTGAGCTCGACATTGAAAGCATTGAAGATATTTGAGGCCAAGCAATAGGAATATCATTTCTAGGAAAGTGTAAGACACAACCCAATGCACTGGAAACTACCAAGCACAAATTAATGGGATATTAACTTATACAACTTGGAGGTTGGTTATTTATTTTAAACCTGTAGTGAAAAAATTGAGAAGCTTCAAAGTGGATTATTTTGTTTGATGTGAAAACTTAGGTTACATATTATTCTTTGAGAGAATATATTTGGATTGCAATGTCATGCAAATTTTGGAAATTCACTTAGTCCATTCAATTTTATTAGCGATTGTACTCAATATGTTCACTAAAAAATTGTTCTCTTTTTTATTTTTATTGTAGTACCTATCATCAAAGAATTTGATTTCATACTCATCCACTTATAAAATTCGTTGTATACCATACTATTTCACTGTAATTGAAAATTTTAAATCAGTCTAGTTATATGGTACATCCACACATACTTCAATTCATATTGTCTACATGCATGTAATCTTCATACCATAAGTTATTGTTGTTAATTCAATTTTATTACCAATTGTACTCAATATGTGCACTAAAAAAATGTTCTACTTGTATTTTTATTATAGTACTTGCCATCAACAAATTTGACTTCATACTCATCCACTTATATAATTCGTTCCATACCCTACTATTGCACAATTGAAAATTTTAAATCAGTTTGTTATATGGTACATCGACACATACTCCATTTCATATTGTCTACAATCTCCATATCACGGGTTATTGTTTTTGTTTTGTTGTAATTAAAAATAATTTTTTTTAGTGGATTAAAATACGACTTTCAGTTGAATTTTCTATAATCAAGCTATAGAAGCCAAATCATATAGCCATTAATGCACTTCCATACCAATTTGTGTGTTGTGCAAAGGTTGTATAGCCATTGAAAATAGTCTAATGCCTGCCATTGTCCATAAAAAAAGCCGTATCAAATTCCATCCCTATAGTTCATATCTACCCATATGGTTTTAACTCTTACAAGAGCCATGACTTGGAACTTGGAAGGAGACTCCATTTGATACTCCAAAAATAGATCTAATATAGTAAATATGAAAAAATGCAAGTTGATTCATACTATGAGAGAATGTAATTCAAGATTTATTAATATATTTAATTTCCAAATACATATGTTCAATTAAGCTAATAAAATTACCTAGGTAGTGCTTAGATGTAATAGCCCACCCCAAATTTACCTACTTTTACAAGATCACCGGGGTAAACATGAGCCGAGAGTTACTATACATGACCTGACATCCACATTATAGTTATGGAAGTGGGGCCTACTCGTATGAAACTTACTGCAACCTTCCAGGGACACATGATCACCTAGACATTAGACAAATTTCACAAGTGACCATTCCCTCAGATGGAACCACCCAACCACACTCATGCATGCAGCGAGAAGGCTCCAACTGCACTCACAATCCGCCCTCAATGTGGCTATTACCGAAATTCTCCAGTTAGGAGGGTGCGACCAAAAGCCCCGTTCCGCAGTTTTAGGCTAGTCTTCAAGCCAACTACCCAAATCTACCTAGAACTTTCCATAACTTTGTCATTAACTTGTACGAGTCTTCATTCTCTATTCTTGAATCTATTCCTACTCAAGCTTGGAAAATACATGATAATAATTTAGACAGACACTTGGTAAACGTAGTAACTATAGGTCATCAGAGAATCATCAAGAAGGCTCACTAACCTCTCAAGCTAGCTAGATCAAACACTAGTTAGCTCATTCATTCATATAACCATTAAATAACTTATCAAACGATGAACAATATCCATAACAAGATCACATCATTTAACCATGCCTATAACCAACATTTAACAAGAATGAATCCATGAAAAACTAGTCATAAAATCAACACAATATCAATACTTGTGCTCATTAACCTCGATAATAAATAACGAATAATAACATATGCATAAAGCCAACCAATTCAAGGACTTCAACGTACCACCCGACCATCGATTGGGTTAAACCAAATCTTTCTTTAATCCAATCACCCCCATGCCATATTCCAAGCATGAATGTGGGATCACATGGTATAAACCAAAATAGAACCAACTAGGGAATCTAGAGGCTAAATCATCTCAACCCTCAACCACAATTATTTCTCCTAAACTGGTCCAGAAATTACTAAAACCAAACACGCTTGGATGCCTCAAACTTACTTCACCATACCTAGAGGAATATTACTATCTCCACCCACCTGTTGAAAGTTATAGGAGAAAACCATCTCCACCCTAAAACCTTGGGAGTTTTCCCTGAGACCACTTCAACCAAGATCCAAAATCTACTCGCAATCCAAAGCTTAACCAAAACAGAGAACCCACTACATCATGGCTATCCAGGAAATAGCAAAGGCAAGGTTGTAACCACTGTCAATCTAGGAAAATCCCATGCCAATGACTATAAAATAATCATGTAAACTAAATGCATGCACCATGCATTCAAATCCCAGCAAGGAAATCACACACATAACCTACTACCTGTAAATCCACAACTATTTTTTTCCCTTACTTTTTTTTGTCCAAACTTCATATTGCACTCCCTTTCTTGTTCCTTTCTTGCTTGCTTGAGTCTAAGTCCTCTCTCTCTTTCTCTTTCTGCAAAGTACCTTTTATTGTAGTATTTTCTCCTCCTTTTTTCCTCTCTTATCCCCTAAAAGAGAATACTAAAATGATGTATCCCCAATTTCTCTTATTTTTCTTTTTCTTTTCCTTCATTTTCCCTTGCATGCATATTCTCATCTCTTCACCTTCCTTTTCTTCGAAATTTTCTTGAATTAATTGCCATTTATTGCCCTTTTCCTTTTTCTAATGCCAATGCCAATGCCAATTTCCATAGCCAACACATAATTCCGAATTGAAACTCACACCAAGCATATACACATAAACATCCTCAACACATGATTAATTAATAAAGAAAATATTTACAAAATAAATCATGGCCTCTCATTCCTCACATGCTCACATACTTCTACATATATACATGCCTCATGGGCTCATCTCAATTTATACAAATGGATTAGAACCCAAGGTAGATTCTAGATCCCTCAACAAAATCCCAAAATATCTCTTATAATCCATAAAATCTCTCATCTGATCTCTTATCCCTATATAAGATCTAACTAATGCATAATCCTCTCAAACCTTACACAATACTCTCAAATCTTCTCCTATTTATCACCCTCTTAAAAACTATAGAAAAATACAATAATTAATGAAATCCTCACTTTAAAAACTAACTCCTCTAGTAAACAATTGACCTAGGTTAGATGCACCTGCATCAGACTCCCCAGGCAAAAGGAATTCATGGTCTCCTGACCATCAGTCTTCATAAGATGATAAAAATCCTCTTGGATCCCAAACTTTAGTTTGTCACTCATCATGTACTTTTTCATGTTGTTGATGTTTTGTGGTTCTCTTTTCTTGTCTTCCAGTTTTCCAAAGTTTATGTTGTAATTCTCCCTTCTCCTTGTTGGTGTATGCTTGTTCTCTTGTCATCAATAAGATTCAGCGACTTCTTTCCTTCCTACAATATATCTCTTTTGGGACACTTTCACCATCAATCTTCTAATCTCTTCAATTTCCATGTTCAACTTGTCTTCTTGTTGGTAACAATTACCCATTATTTGTTGAAAATGACTATTTTCCTCCATGAATTCACTAGGATACCACTCATCTTCTATCATTCTCTGCCTCTTCTCCTTGAATTCGTCCTTATTGATGCCACTTTGCAGTTGCATTTTTTTCATTGAAACCTCATCCTCATCCTCTATGAAATTATTGTAGTCCATCATCATTTCATTTCTTCACAACTATTCTTTGGATTGTTCAACCAATCCTCTAAAAAATCTATTTCTACAGCAACAACCTCCATATTTATGCCTTTGTAGACTTGCATAGGTTCCTCCAATGGTTCTTGAGCTTTCTTAATTTCCAGACTCTCAGTTTCTTGCAATTCTCCACTACCTGCAATCACAAAATATATATTAGTTTCAAAATCATGAGACTTGGAGGTCTCTCTTATGACTTCCTACATCCCTTCCTTATGTAGCATACAATCCTTCAAGCTATCCACTGACCCTTGCTCATCTTCTTAAATTTTCTTATTGGTGTCCATATCCATACATTCATCATCCTCAAGTTGTTGTGACCTCTTTTCAATCTGCACAATAGCCTTCAATAATTTTCCCACATTCACATCATCATCATTGTCACCCAGCAATGGTCCTTGCTCTCATTCACAAAGGTATATATTTGTTTGGAGTTTCTTTGCTTCCAAAATTTTTAGTTTATGATTTTGTCTTCTTTCCATCAATTGTTTTATTGGCCATTTAATTTTTTTCTTTATTACCCATCCGTGTCTCTATCTTTGTAATAACTCCACTAATATGTTAAGTCATATTCCGTGATCTCTTTCTCTTCATCAACAATGCTAACTTCCATGCTATCAATGTGACTTTTCTCTCAATCCATCTTCATCTTCTTTTGTGAACTTCACCTTGTTCACCGTAACCTGCAACTGAATCACTTTTCCAAGTTATCTCCTCTGAACTTGGTCAATGGTTCCTTTCACTTGAAACTTACTCTTGAGCACTTCTTACTCCTTTTTGCTACAAACAACAACTGCAGTAACTCTTCAAATTTTCCTTACAACACTTTGACGAGACTTTGGATGTCGGGCTCCACCGATCATGCACCCATTACAATCAATGACACTTTTGACTTGACTCTAAATTTCCTTTTGACTTTAGAATTCTAATTATTCATAAATGAATTCGGGTGTCGAGTACAACTAAAAATGCACCCTTTTTATACAATAACTCAAATTTTAATTTGACTCCAACTTTACTCAACTAAAAAATACTCTCAAATAGACATTGACTGCTCAATTACAACTCCTTTCACTAAACATGTCTCTTGAATTGATGAATTACATGGTTCTTCATTAATTTGTAAGAGGACTCCCAACTGTGCTCTTCTTCTTTACTTTCTTAATGTCTATAGCAGCGTAAATATTTTATGAATGGATGCATAACACATGAATATACCACTTACAACCTTCTGTCACACGGAATCCAATGAAATTAGAATGTGAGTACATATTTGGTATTTCCACCAAGGTACTACGCAATAAACATGAAAATGTAGGTTCATTTCAGTTGCAGCAACAATCTCTAGCAATCGGGAGTTTATTGACTAAGCTAGTTTCTCCATCTATTGAGATTTTTCTGGCACTTCTTCATGGCTCTACGATTTCTGTGAGCTCCCTGCCTATTCATAGTATCCAAATACGAACATACCTTGCGAATTTCAATTAGTAACATTCCAAACATTACGAACATACCTTGCGAATTTCAATTAGTAACATACCCTGCCTCTTTTGAATGACTGATATGACGCTGAGCATTCCAAACATCATATCTAAGATCCTGAAAAACACATTAGAGGCAAATGAACAATAATGCTGAAGTCTTCACACGATATTACCTCCAACAACAAACAACATTATCAAAATAACTCGTGATATTACGTTGGATTTACCACAACCAATTTTATCCAATATCACGTTGATATTTCATGATTAGAAAGGATGTCTGCTTCAACGACTCTCCAAAAATATTTTCCAAATATGTATCATAGATAATTGTTTCCCAGCGCAAATAGACTGTGCAGACGAATCTTTTCACACAACAACAAGTGTCACAGGTTCCAACACAAATACATTTTTGTTTGGTCCATGATTTAGTATCCAAATTGAATGTCCTTATGCACCTTGCTGCAACGACAACCCCAGTTGCATGTGCGAAAATATCTTCACGACAACTTCTGTTGTGATGCATAATGTGTTCAATGGATCCATCATAAATATACCTCTCATACTTGCAAAGCTATTGAATTTATTCAAAAGGTTGGAAGCCTTTCACCTAACATTCTAGCAATGATGACACTTTTCTGGAGGCAATGCAACACATTCCCAACATATAAATGAACATGGTAGCTGGAGCAGTGCAGCCACCAATCATATAGCTTCACAAACCAGTTTCTTTCCCTCCAATGCTGCAACCTCCTCAACATTTTCTGACAAGAAATTTACGCAACTATGAACAAAAAGTTCCCGCAGCTGCTCAATATGCAATTATCATTAGAAAAATTAAACCAATGACACTGAAATTTTGACAATATCCCCGGATCTATCCATCTCTAAATCAATAGTGATTAACCATGCCTCTTTCCAACCAAATGAAAATTTAGATTTAAATATTTCAAGCCACTGAAATTGAAAATTGTACACTTTATCTATTCTATCAACGTTGGATCAAGTAATTTCCACATAATTCAGGTCAGATGCAATATCATAACAATCCCAGATTCATGCTTGGTTATTTATGGTTGCCAAACAATGACGACTTCACCAACATTTGTGTGCATAGGGATTTAGTGGATGGTTTCTCTTCATGTTCCTTTCTTCGCTATAAACTTTCTTCATGTAGGAATTTACAGGGTAAGTTCCTCAGACAGAACACCAAAAGGACACCGCTCACAAACAGATCACAGATCAATACACCAGTATTTTGACGTGGTTAAAACCCTCAGAGAGGGAAACAGTCCATGCCCTGCACCAACGTGGCTACTACAGGCAATTTATTAATAAAAGAATGAAAATTTACATAAGCTTCTCTCATGCACGG
>APFE030215298.1:0-13551 GCA_000404065.3 Pinus taeda
TCATTATTTCTTTGAGTAAATTATTATACAGGATAACGGAGGTAGCCCCCCCTACCGCCACATCTTTGATCACTGCTAAGAAAGGCAGCAAGCTCATATCACAGACCAGGAAATTCATCTGTATGGTTCACTCCCAAAGTAAGGGGAAGATCGTTGCTACATCCATGACCACCGCAAAGGGTTCCTCCACACAGCCGCAGCAGCAAAGGGATACGGTCATGACAGAACACAGTAACAACTTCTCCTCACCCATAGGGGTACCACACAAGCTTCAGGTGGGCAACAAAGTCTGGTTGCATCGACAGAAAGAACGCCTTACCAGAACCCATCAGAAGCTCAGACCACTCCAACATGGTCCTTACAATAGTACCAAGCTTGTGGGGAACAATGCTTTGAAGCACAACATTCCTCCATTCCTTCGCTTTCACCGAGTGTTCAATATGGACCGTCGTCGACCATGCTTCCCACCATTGCTGGACACATCAGAGATTGCAGAACAGCTCACGAGTGACCCAGCTCAGCAGGAGCTTCCTCATCTCAGGGAGGAACTCAACGCAATGGGGACCATTGCTTCTTAAGGGGGGAGGAATGATCCAGGTGGATGTTGGTGACCACCCACCTATCCCATTTGGACCCTCACAATTGTCTCTTTCAGCTTTTTCAGTTTCCTAAATTGTAGCACAATTTACTATTTTTAGCAATTTTTCAGGTCCTGAACTTCCGGAGCCGTTTTGAGGCCCTAAACGATGTTTTTTGGGAAATCTGGGGGCAACATGGGGCCATGGACCACATGGATCCATGTTGCCCCTCCCAAAGTGGTAGTTCTCAGACATATCTTTCTAACGAGCTATCATACGTGTCAAACGGAGATCGTATGCCAAAGTTACGACCCCGGGAAATTGATGTACCAATTTACCCAAAACGGGGCCCACAATTTGGCGTTCACTTCTAGGGGTAGGTTTTGGAGTGAAGGGGTTTGCATTGTGTTTCTCAATAATAATAAGGCTTCGAGCCTCATTGTAACACAAGTTCGGAACAGTTCAGAAACATGTAGCCGCACATCCTTCCAGAGATAACTACATCGCCCTAGCGGGTTAATTTCAAATTCTGGTTGTAAGCATATTTCCAGTAATTTTCCATTAATGAAATGAAGTATTATTTCCGCTGCATCTCTTTATTCATGGTTATCGCATCTCTGTATTTATGGTTATCTCTGTAATCTATTGCGTTCCTGTTTAAATCTGGATCAAGCTTCTCTGGCATTTAGATTTGGTTGGTCAAACAAGTATCTCAACCCATTGTGATCCCTCATCAATATAAATCTCATACGAAGAAGATAATGCCTCCACGTCTTCAAGGCGTGACTTAGTTTCCAACTCAAGATCATGAGGCATGTAGTTCTACTCATGCTCATTCAACTTCCTAGACTCATAGCACACCACATGTCCCTCCTTCATAAGGACTCCACCATGTCCTCTTTTGCATGCATCTGTACACACTGCAAACTCTTTATCCATATTTGCAATCTTAAGGACTTGAGCATCGGTCAACATCTACTTCAGTTGCTCAAAACTAGCTGCACATTCTTCTGTCCATTTAAACTTCTTACCTTTCCTTTGCAAGGATGTCATAGGATATGCGATGCGTGTGAAGTTCTTGTTGAACCTCCTATAGTAAATATCTAGTCCCATGAATGATCTCAATTCATCCAAATTCTTAGGAGCAGCCCACTCCATGATGGCCCTTGTCTTTTATGGATCTATTGTTGTGCCTTCCTTGGAAACAACATGTCCCAAGTAATGCACCTATGTCTGAAAGAAGCTACACTTGCTAAGCTTGGCATACAATTGATGCTCTCTTAGCAATCTCAACACTGTTGCTAAATGCTCGACATGCTCTTCTTCATTCTTGGAGTATATCAAGATATCATCAATGAATACAATAACAAAATTCTCCAGATAAGGATGCAACACACTATTCATCAAACACATAAATGTAGCTGGGGCATTAGTCAAACTGAATGGAACTACAACAAACTCATAATGTCCCTACTTGGTCATGAAGGCAGTCTTGTAGATATCCTATTCCTTGATGCACGCCTTATGGTATCCTGATTTCAATTCGATCTTAGATAACATTGTTGCTTCCTTCATCTGATCAAACAAATCATCAATCCTCGACAATGGGTACTTGTTCTTGATCGTTACGTTGTTAAGCTGCCTGTAATCAATGCACAACCTAAGAGTACCCTCTTTATTCTTTATGAACAACACTGGTGCACCCAAAGGTGATACACTTGGCCTAATGTATCCCTTGTCAAGTATCTCCTTTAATTGCAATTTCAACTCTACTAGTTCTAGGTACTCATCCTATAAGGTGCCTTCGATGTTGTTGCTACCCATAGAACTAACTTAATAGAGAAATCTACTTCCTTGTGAGGAGGTAACTCTAGAATTCTCTATTGGAAACATATCCTGATACTGATGCAATACAAGTTGCCACTTGAATATTTCTACATCCTCAACATCTTTACCCTTGTCACTAGATATATGCAATGCAAACATTACACAACCTTTTATACAACTACGCTCAACCTACATAGCAGTAACCATCCTCATTGATGTAGGCTTCTTCTTTCCCTACAAAATTTTGTTTTCCCTATTATCATCCAAGCACTTAGTGGCCTTGTCGAAGCAATCCACTTTGGTCCTGTGAAGGTACAACCAATCCATACCCAAAAGCATGTTATACGATCCCAATGGTAGTACATTCAAATGTGTTATTGTAGGCATACCATTTAACTCAAATGCACAAGCTTTTACCCAATGGTAAGCTCTCCTTTTTGTACCTGTAGCCAACTGTACCAACCAAGATTTTGCATGCACTTATTTTCTCAAACCACACTTATCCACCAGGCCATGATTAATATAACTATAGATAGATCGAGGATCAATGAAAATATAAATAACTTTATCACAAAGCTTACTGTCCATCTCAATGATAGATACCTGATGATTCACTTGCCTATTGTCCACAACTGCATTAATCCAAGGAATGTTATGTCCAACATCCCCAACTGTATGCACCTCCTGAGCACTATAGATCTGGGGTCTACCACCCTTATACTGCGGACAATCCCTCTTATGATGATCCTTGCCACATATTGAACATTGCAATGGTGCTCTACCATCGCCTCTAGTCTGTTGCTTTCCATGTCCCTTCTCAAATGTATTGAAATTCTTGTAAGGGGCCACATTTTATTTCTCACCTGCATCTTGAGGTCTTCCCCGCTTTGGTGGGTATTTTCCTTTAACTTTCTCATTTCCTTTAAAGTCATGTTTAGGCTCAACTTTGTGCTTTGACTGCTCATAACAATGTTTCAGCTTTCGGATGGCCTCCTCCAATGATCTAGGCTCATCAAACTCAATATGGTATTTGTATGCTTCTAGCAGTCCACTGATGAATCTCTGAACCTTGGCCTTCTCCTCATTGAGGTAAGGCACATATCTCAATAGCTGCAAGAACCTGCTAGTATACACATCATCTATCATTAAACCCATCTACAACTCATAAAACTCCTTAGCTTTGTCATCATAGTACCTTTCCAACAAATACTTCTATTGAAGAGCTTCTCAAACTCATTCCAAGTCAAGTCATCCTCCTGAATACCTTCAACATTCTTCATATCCTCCCATTAGATATCTGCTTTCCCTTTAAGACTGAAAGTTTCTATCTCTACTTTCATGTTCTATGTATAGCTACGCAATCTAAAGAATTTCTTCAACCCAAGCAATTGTGCCTTATCATCTTATGACTTCTTCATCTCTCCATCGAATGTAAGCGGCTTGAATTTCTTAAACTCCTCAGGCAAGTACTCACCCTTCTTGTAAAGATGATGACGATGATAACTACAGTAATGTCTCCGTGAAGAGGAACACGAATGATGCTCATACATACCAGTCCTCCTGTCAGGTGTGTCCAATGATTTTCCACCTCTAACTGTGTCCTCTCTATCCAAATTTTGTTCGGACTGAGACTTGCTACCATATACTCCATTGGTATTTTCTTCCTGCTTTTGACTGATCCACATTTGTCCCTGTTTCTGCAACTTTGACAAACTCTGAAGGATAGTTCCATTAACCTCTATCTGCTTTTCCTGAGCCCTTGCAATTCTTTCCTAAGCCTCAACCAACTTATTATTTTCTGACTTTCAACTTCTGATTTCAGCCCTCAAGCTCCTCAATGTACTTGTCATACCAGGAGAATGTTCATCTCCTTGCTGCCCAATTGATATGTAAGGAGAGTCACGAGAGCTATAGTATACCATTTCTCTCATCATCCTTGATTCTCTTCTTCCTGTAAGTATATCGTGTCAGAAAAACCAAATAGATACCAAATTAAAATCCATACCTTATTGTTGTTCATGGGAGGCTTATCTCATATGTAAGATCGGTCCACATTAGCATCTACATGTATAAACATAAGCATATATGGATATGTAACATTATCAACACATAACATCATGCATAACCATACCAACAATATACCCTGATCCCATTCATGACGACAATGACCCTGACAACATCAGACTGTTCCCATAGAGAGTGCAACCCGCTCTGATACCACCCTATAACGATGCCTCCCCTTATATCTACCCGCTTTCACCAGCTTACCTAGGGTAAACGTGAGATGAAGAGCTACTATGACCAGACTCGACCTCCTAGATGACCTTAAGGAAGTAGAATCGATGGAGACCCGAAACACAAACCTTCTATACCTACTACAAGAATCCCAAAAGTCTCTCCAGTCATCCCCATGACCAATCCCTAAGTCCCACTAATTTTTAGACCATTAAACCCCTGGACACTCCCTTGACATGGACATGGGTGCATCTCGGAGGCCCTAGTTGCTCCCATAGAAAGGCATGGGTGCATCTGGGGACTTTTCTCCTTGTACTTGTGCTTGGGACTCCGATATTTGTGCAACTTTTCAATCCCAGAATCCGGGTGGCTGCCCAGAAATCCTTGTAGCTTTCAGAATCCATAATTTACATGACAACAATACTCACAAGCCAAAAACTAGCTCCAGGACTAGGCTTGACCATTCCCAACGAGCACTGGAATTATATCAAACACTTGGCATCAATGCAATCTACAAGACATGAATACAAGACAAAGCATAAATGATTGATAACTCATATGAGACTTGACAAGAAGGATCACCACCCTCTTCCCTTAATTGTTTTGGCATCAATTAGGTCTTGCATCCATTATCCTTTCAATTAGAAGTAAATACATGAAATAACCACGACTATAACCAGTCATATAACCATGCTTATAACCAACATTAAACCATGTATATAACATTGAGATAACACTATTAAGGCCACACAATAACAAGTACAAAAGCAAGAGAACTTAGCTTTTATTACACATAGGCAAGAGCCAACCAAGTTCGGGACTTCCACGTACCACCCGACCATAGACATGGTTGAACCAAATCTTTCTTTCAGTGGGTCACCCCCGTGCCATATTCCAAGCATGAATGTGGGACCTCATGGATAAACCAATCCAAAAAAAACAACCAAGGGAATCCAGAGGTTAAGCCACCTCCACCCTCACCAAACTGTGATCTCACCAAAATTGGCACCAAGATCACAAAACCAAACCAAGCTTGGAATGCCTCCGGACACAATCACCATCCTTGAGAAATTTTCTATCTCCTTGTCTCTTAGGCTTTACTGCAATCCACACTGGATCACTATGCCCTAAACTGAGACTTTGTCCTCAAGCTTTGTGTTTCCCGCCAAAACTGGTCAAGGGATTCATAGGCCTTTGGAAATTTTTTTGAGACCACCTCTACCTCGAATTCTAAAACCATCCAACAATTCCAAAGCTCAAAACTGAGAAAACAATCCCATCACACCATGGCTATCTGAGAAAAGGCAAGGCAAGGTTGAAAACCACTTTGATAACCCAACAAGACCATGCCACCAACAACCAGAGAACCAAATACCAACATGTAAAGTCATGCATGTCTAAACCAACTAGGAATCACACATGCAATATGTTACTTGCAAGTAGTCTTGCTAAAGCTGTTTGATCCTTCTCTTCCTTGCTTGCTCTTTCTTTCCTTTCTTTTACTTGTCCTTCCTTTGCTTGTTTTCCCCCTCCTTGCTCCAAAACTAGAATGCTCCAAGAAAACTCTAAGTGACTAAGAGTGTTAGAGAGAGATAATAATGAGAGAGCTCCAAAATTGAATTGACAAACGGTTCCAAACTGATCCTCAGAAGCCCTTTTATCAATGAGGCCTCTATTTTCTTCATTTTCCATTAGTCCTTCAATTTCATCCTCACATGCAACCTGTTACCTTCAGATTTCACCCCTCCTGGGATACATTTCTCGGCCTGCTAACACAACTAGACCACTCCATGGATTTAAGTGATAAAAGAGTACATGAAATGTGTTGACAAATGAGTGGCTATTTTCCCCTTCAAGGAAAACATTCTCTACAAAAAAATCTCACTCTAAAAAGCATGACAACCTACAGTCAACCATGAAATAGTCAATAAGAAAAGGGCTTTCACATCAAGACCTTGTATTCCATTTGAAAATGAACATACATGTACAACAATTCCACATTGAAGTAAAAAAAGAGAGCTTTCCTCAAAAAGACATAATGAGAAAGACAAACATAAGCTACACCATAGATGTCACAACTGCTGCATATAACATATGAAGGCTAGAAAACCCCTACAAGGTCCTCTCCATGCTTAAAAGACTTCAAAAACTTCTTCAAGCCACTAATTGTCCCTGGCACCCATAGAATCAAACTTGCATAATGTCCTTCCAAAGGTGCTCCAATCAATAAACAGAGGATTCCATTGGATTCAAAATGTCAAAAAACCCCTATTTGGGCTCTTCTTGGGCTCAAAAACGCCAAAAAATCATCAAGTTATGGCTCTCCCCAATTTCTTTTGTTATTCGTCCTCCAAATTGGTTGAACCTGCAAAGAGAGCGACATTTTCGCTCTTTATACCCCTAGGGAGGCAACAAATTCACCTGCATTTGGTGCATTCTGTTGCTTCTTTAATTCGCCCAATAACCCCTCATGTGCTAAACCAGGGCCACATGGTCGAGGGTTGGGCCAAGAGGCCACCCTCGCCATCCTTGGTGCCTTTTTCTCAGGTTGTTGGTCATGTGGGGTTGATGTGACTAGGGGTCGGGGCTAACTACCTGCCCCCACCGTGTTAGCTCCCAATTTTTTCTATTGTCGATTACGTGTCGTTAATGTGGGCGGGGGTCGGGGCTAACTTCCCACCCCTGCCACTGGAGCCCTTTACCTATTCACCCACGGTCACTTGGACGTCAATGGGACCTAGGGCTAGGGACTACAACCCACCTCCTCTACCAGGCGCCTCCCCTTTGTGCCATGGTCGTGTGGTTACAAACATGACCAAGGTTTATTCCTAGTTGGTGTTCAAAGGTCTTCCATGCCCGCGCCAGGTTCTGTGGGCATTGCAAACGACCAGGGGCCAGGGCTAATGCTCGAACCCTCTCCCCCGTCGCTAAAGTAATATGACGTTAATTATATGTCATGCCCATAGTTTAACAAGAAACATGTTGTGACGCAGTGGTGGAGGTCGAAGGTTGTATGCTACAAGTCGTTGGTTTGATCGCTTCCGAGGCTATTCGGCCCTTAATAAAAAAATTAGCCAATGTGGAGGTGCCACGTGGCATCCTCCGATTGGGCCACGTGGCAGCCTCCCATTAGGCCACCAAACATAAAAAGAACCAATCATATGTTACTACCTGCGCATGTATGATCTTGACACATGGCAAGCTGTGGTTGGTCCCATAAGCCCAATAGGCATGCTGACATCATCATGACATCAGCAGTACAGACTAGCTAGTCAATAGCCCAGTCAGCCACCTAAAATGTTTTTAGTTATTGAGCCAAAAACTTGATAACATCATAACTTTTTTGATACAACATCGGATTGAGGTGATTCAAGTGTTGTTGGAATCAGAACAACAAACACTACGACCAGAAGCTGCTTTTGAAACATTTTGGGCACTTTCATTTTTTAACAAAATTTTGATCTCTGGATCATATTGACTCAGGAAGTTCTAGTTTTGTGGAGTGTTAGAACACTAAGAAGAAACTCTTCTTTAGTCTTGAGGGGTTGTGTTTTAACAACAAATTTACATTCGAATTGGGGGACCTCTTTTCGAGGTCCCCTAGGAATGAAATTTTCTTTTGCTTTAGATTGCACTAAATTTATGACTCAAGGAGACACAAGCATAAATTTAGAGGCATAAATACTGTCTCTACATCAAGATCTTTCAATGCTCATGTATAATATATTAAATCTTAAGTTCAATTTTCAAAGATTGGAAGACAAATCTAGATTCCTTGGACATAAGCTGGAGGAGGTGATTTGGAAGTTGCCAGAACAATAAAGAGGAGGATCAAGATCTGAATGGGTAATGAAAAATGTTAAAAGAATGTTGTGCAAATTTTGTTTTTTGATAGGTAATTTTTGGAGAGTGTGTAAATGGGAAATTCTTGAAACCTCTCCACTATGTTTGGAGAAAATATTCATAAAACCTTCAAAATGGTTGAAGACTATTTGTATATTCTGACCATATTCTTGGGAACCTGTTATGGTGTATATGAATATATTATACTCACATTGAGCACCCAATGCAGTGCTTTAAAAAAATAATAGAAATTCTCAACTACTGTGAAAAAAAATTTGAAGCATATTTTTATATATTGAAATAAATAAAATACTCTAGAGAAGCAAAAGAAAACAATCGACAATCTGCTACTGATCTTGGTTCTTCATGTGGCTTCGAAATGACAACTAACACTTGGTCAACGTAACAACTTATATTTAAGGAAGTCAAATATCATGGATTGTTATGGATTTAGGACTATAATTTGCTTAAATTTTTTCTAATCTTAAGAGTTAAACTTAGCAATTGACACCCCATGTTTGCAAGCTTCCACATGTTATATATCTTACAATTACTTTACTTTTATGCCATTGATAAAGGAGTCTCCACCATTATGATCTCTTATTCTAGTTGGAGTGAAGATACATGCTAGTTAATTTCTTACTTCGTATGTTCTTAAGTAGCAACTTGGCTTCAAGGTATTATTGTCGTTCATTCTTATATTTATGATCTATATTGGTTTTGTGTTTCAAGTTTTAACAAAAAAGAACGTATATCTCTCGAAACATTATGGTTATTTTATAGTGATGCCTTTTAGTTTCGTTCATAGGGCTTTGTTAGTTCATATTAACAACGTATTGATAGAAGAACTAACCCATATAGTGCTAATTATTATTTGCAGTATTTTATAGTGTGGGCTAATAATTATTATTTGTGAGTATTTTATAGTGTGGGTGCATGGGTTGATGTGGTAGTGTATTTCTCTACCAAACTTACTTAATTGTCTAACTTTTTTTTTGAAGGTTCTAACTTGTGAGGTAACATTTGTTATGTTTTGTCAGTGATCTTTGTTTTGTGAGATAATTATATGAAATGAAATGATATTTTAAGGTCCACAAGACTACAAATAGTCTATGGGACCATTAGTTCCCTATTTTTTCGCTCTTTGCAATTCAGTCCTTTTTCGATTCAAATTGATGATGAGCTGACCCAACCTTCCAAAAATCCCCTCGTTAAAAAGACAATGCCAAGAAACTGATGCTAACATGTCCTCATAACTTTCTTTGATGTCTTTGAATGCATCACATTCCAAAATGAAATGTTTTTTTGATTCCATAGCCATAGACGTGTAAAATGTACACACCCATTCTTCCCAAGCTTCTTAGGCATTTTCCACCGTCTTGTTTCACACCGAAGTTGATGTGAGTTGGTCCTTAATTGAGCAATAAGAACCTTTTCCCTCCACGAAATGCTAGCTCCAATGAACTCTTTTTGTTGTAAATCACACGTAGGGTTGAATTTCTTAATGTAATATTTCTTCTTTCTACCCAACTCTTTTCCCCATACCTTTTTACGAAACTTCTCCATAACAAAATCCTTTAGCTCCTTGCTATTTGTGGGACAGGCATTCAGGTAGATATTCCATTTTTGCATCCACATGTAGTAGTGACATAAATTTACTACATATTATTATTTTTTTTTGGTTGATAAGTGGGTGAATCCTGAAAATCACGCTTACCCTGTGGCTGAGAGGCCACGACTCAGGGGCATCTAAGTCGTCAAAGTCACTCGGGGATCGCACCCGGCCTGAGCCGCACCAGCGGAAACCATGCTGGATTTTTGGTATAAGCGAGACCAGAACTGGTGACCTTTGCTTACGGAGCGCTTTAACATCGCGCTTCTTCACCGACTGTTCTATATCTCTTTGATTACTACATATTATTATTAAAAGATGATTGATTATTAAATTTTATTATATGAATAATTTTTACATGTTATTTTAAAAATTATTTATAATAAATAATAATAATTTGGATGCTAGATATGTATTATAATTTTTCAAATTTGTGTAATAGTGTTTACTTATTAATATTGTCACATTCTTGATATTATGTTTGTGACCTTCATTGTCGGTGTCAAATCATGGGAGAATTTTATATCATTAGTGAATATTGTTACAAGGTGAAGTGAGCAATTAAGGATCCACCTATTTGGCAGTTGGCAAATGCAAGGTGCATGTACATGACATTACGATATTCTTCGCACTAGTTTTCATTAAGAGAGATAGTTTGATTACCTCTCCCTTAATGAATCATCAACATGCATGTTATAAACATGATGGGTTGGCTCTCATGACAAAGAATGTGGCAAATGTATGGGATGTTGGAAACATTAAGAGGGTTCTAGTAAGAGAACATTCAATGTTTTGGCATTATTACTTTTTTAGCACTCAATATTCATGGCTTTTCTATACTCCAATTTATTTAAGTGCCAACAAGTCAATCCTTTTCTTAAGTGGTTGCAAAACTAGAGTCTTTCTAAGTTTGTGTTTTTATGTTTTGGTTCACGGGTGCCCTCTAGCTTATTCTCATAGTTCTAATTCCTCCATGAGTTTTAGATTTAGAATTGACATTTTGATGGTTCCTGTTAGCAACCATCTTGGCTATAGACAAAGCTTCTTATTCTCCCTTCCGATTCTCATCCAGGGGGATTTTCGGTCTAGTCTCCAGCTCTACTATAGCAAGCCAACAATATTCTTTGGTTCCACCCCTGTGGCACTCAATGCTTATTGAAAACACCTATTTGTAAGTAAGTGCCCATGTATTTTATTCCTCCCTCTCCTTATAACGTGACCGTGTCTCCCTTCCCCTATTCTTACATGTTGACAATCAATGTCTCTATAGGTTGTTGAGGCATTAGGCACCCTCCCTATTTGAGGGCACACCAAATGGAAGAATGGTCTATGATGGCCTATTTAGATTCATAAGGAAAGTGAAAATGCAAAGTGGGAAGCAAGGGTGGAGCAAAGATTTATTTTAGGAGTTGAAGAAGAGGAAGAGGTTGGCAATTGGATTTTTAAAACACTGAATACTCCCACGGGACAAACCATATACGTTTAGACTGTGAACTTGTATAATAATGTCAAAACAACAATGGGTGAAGCACTATTGAATAATTTGAAGCTCAACATGAAATCTTGCTTAGTATTGACGATGTGCACATGTTGTTGAGAAAACTTAATGACAAGGTCTGAATACTAGTTAGGAAGATAGTTGATTTGAATTCTCCAACTTTGAGGAAGACACAAAAGCACCTAATATTATTTGAGTGGACTTCTCATTCACCTAAATGTTTTCTGTTATATTTTTTTTATTATTTTCAATACCAAAGTAGCAAGGTTGCAATCCTAAAATATGTCAGGACCCACTGTTTTAGTTGATTGTTAGACTTTTATAGACTCTCATATTAACAAGTTTATGTGACAATGGATTTATTGTTTATTTGCCCAAAAGTGACAAGTAATAGTTATATTTATTAATAAAAATAAAAATAAAACTAGGTTAAACATTTTGTCAGGCCAGGCAGTAACTCCATTAGGTAAAAATGATTTGTTTTCTACTCCATTAGGTAGGTCTTCATTATATACATGAGGGAGAGACTGTTCAGTTCATCTCCCGATGACTGTTCATATTTCCTATTTATCTATTTACATAAATTCACCCAATCACAAAGATTAGGTGTCAACATCCCCCCCTTAATCTGAAGGGATGTTGGTGAGTCCAAGCATCATTCTGAATCGTTCAAGCTTTTCTCTTCCAAGCACTTTGGTGAAGATGTATGGAATTTGCTCATTTGTGGAAAAATGACGGAGATGGATTGTTATGGCCTCAACATGATGTCGAATCAGATGATATTTAGTATCGATGTGCTTTGTTTGATCATGGAACTTTGGGTTCTTGGCCAAATTTATTGTAGAGGTATTGTCAATCATGAGTGGAGTTGATTGTACTTGTTTTACCTGCAAATCTTTAAGAATTTCCCTGAACCACACAATTTCTTTTGTTGCTTCAGTTGCTGCCATGTATTCTGCTTCTGTTGTGGAATCTGCTGGAACTGATTGTTTGCATAATCTCCAGGAGATAGCTCCTGATCCAAGACTCATAACATATCCTGAAGTTGATACCCCAGTTTCTTTGTCTCCATCGAAGTCTGAATCAGAGTATCCAATCAAGCTGAAGTCGTCCACCTGTGTATACTTGATTCCAAAGTCTTGAGTTCCCTTCAAGTACCTTAGAACCTTTTTTGCAGCAGACCAATGTCCCTCACAAGGCTTTTGCATAAACCTAGAGAGGATTCCAACAACAAACGAAATGTATGGTCTGGTAGTAGTTAGGTAGTTGAGACTTCCTAGAAGCTATCTATACTTTGTTGCATCCTCAAATTCTTTTCCTTCAATAGATGTGAGCTTTGAGTTTTGTTCCATTGGAGTAGTAAGAGGATTGCACTCTGTCATGTCAAACCTGTTCAACAGATCTCCAATGTATTTCTTTTGAGAAAGAAATATGGACTTTGGATGTTGGGTTACTTCAATGCCAAGATAGTAATGAACATAGCCCAAATCAGTCATTTCAAAACTTTTCCCCAATTCCTTCTTTATGGATGCAATGTAGCTTTCATTGTTCCCTGTCATCAAAAGATCATCTACATATACCACAAGATATACAACTATTTTGCCAACTTTCTTAACAAATAAAGTTGCACCATCAAGATCAAAATGTTTGAAATTGAGTTTCAAAAAATGCTCAGTTAGTTTTTCATACCAGGCTCGTGGTGCTTGTTTGAGGCCATACAAGGACCTCACAAGTTTGCATACTTTATGTTCATGTCCTTTCATAACAAATCCTTCAGGCTGGGACATAAAAACATTCTCTTTTAGATATCCATTCAAGAAAACAGTTTTTACATCCATTTGATGGACTTTCCAACCGTTCTGAGCTGCTAGTGCAAAGAGTGTCCAGATGGTAGCCCATTTTGCTGTGGGGGCAAAAGTCTCCTCATAATCGACCCCTTCCTTCTGTGCAAAACCTTT
>APFE030215300.1:0-12912 GCA_000404065.3 Pinus taeda
TTTATAATAAATTTATGCTAATATTTATAATAATTTATTTGAAAAACAAACAATTGGTTAAAAAAGTTAATTATATTAAAAATTCAAATTACAAAAATTATAAAAATTTTAAGAATATGATAGCTCATAAATTATTGTAACATATTATATATTTCATGATTTTAATAAATATTTCTATACATAAAAATTGTAAATTTAAATAAATATAAAATATTAATATGTATCACAATAAATTATTTAATTTTGAATTATCAAGGTCATTTAAAAAATAATTACTATTCCCAATTTTTTAATTATTCTCTGGTAAATCCAAATTTATAATAAATTATACTAATATTTAATATAATTTATTTGAAAACACAAACAGTTGGTTTAAAAAGTTAATTACTATCCCAAATTTTTTAATTATTCTCTATAAATCAATTATATAATAAATTTATGCTCATATATTATTAATAATTTATTTTTAAAACACAAACAATTTTTTAGAAAAATTAATTACTATCCTAAAACTTCCCATAGTTTTACGCTACCATCTTAATTTTAAATGTAATTTAAATACTCTTTAACATTTTTATAATTCAGTGCCACACAAATAAATAGCAACTTTGATAAAGATAACATAAACCAAAATGCTAATATTTTTCATTTTTCATTTTTATAATTCAGTGCCACATAAATAAATAACAAATTTCATAAAGTCAACATAAACCAAAATGCTAATATTTCTGATATCTAGAAAAAAGTTAACTTATAATAATTTCAAAAGTCAATCTGTCATACAACCTAAATTCCATTGGTCTAATTTATTTGCATACATAATTTCAAGTCCCAACATGACTATTATGAGTTTTTTTATTATTCCTGATTCAATTTAACTACCTCTGATTTTGAGTTTTTTATTATTCCTGATTCAAGTGGGTACTTTGGTCCAATGAAAAGCTAATTGACAGCCATATCGAGAACTTGTTTTTCGCTTTTTCTTTTCCCTAGAATTTCAATCTATGCCATGTCTCTATTAAAGCTAGATGCCATGCCTCTATTAAAGAGATATCCTTGTACTCGAGATATTCTCCAACTCCATTGTGGTGTGTTTGTTCACAAACTCTATTGTGGAACCTTATATATTTATTGCCACACTCCCAAAGGTCCTTATATTATAATCTTTTTAAAATGTACTTTGAAGTTAAGGAAATGGAAGCTTCCCTTGGTTTAGGTCACATGACATGAATCATTGATGCTCAAGATTAACTATTAATTCTTTGAACATCATCTAGAACATTAATGGTCTATCTTATACAAATTTTACAGAATCTTTTGGTCCTAAACTTTTTATATATAAACCCTAACCATGAATGTTGAAACATGATATGAGAGAGAACTTATCATTGTAGTTTCACTTTAGTTATGTATTTTTTTAATGCTAATTTTGATTATGCTTTTATTGTGTTGAGAAGATTTACATGATTTTTTTTTGCTAGTTTTGATTATATTTTTTTTAATGCTAGTTTTGATTATGTTTTTATTGTGTTGAGAGGATTTAAATGTTGCATGGATTTGAAATATTTAGCCAACTTAATTTTATTAATGAGGAAATATGTTATGAATTGATATTAATGATGGTTTTAATTTAATTAAAAAAAAATTTAAAGCTAAATTTTATTTGTAGTAATTTTTTTTTCCATATAAAAATTATTATTTTATTAAAAAATCTCCAAAATATTTTAGAAAATTTATAAAACTTATTTTTTTAAAAATTAAATATTAATAAAAAATTAAATTTTTTTATAATTTCAATTAAAAATTAGTAATTCTGGTGAAAAAATTCTATATTTCAAAACAAATTTATATCTTTATAATTTATCCCATCTTTATCTAATATAATTTTATAAATAAGTTCTTTCCTATTAAATTATTTACCAAAAAGAATTTTATCCCAAATGAATATCAAATAAGATGAATGTTAAATAAATATAATCTTATTAAATTAATTAGACAAAAAAACAAAAAAAATAATTTAAAAATAAATGATATTGAATAAAAAACAAACCAACATAATTTTAAAATAAATGATATTGAATATATTGGGAAAAAAATCTCTTTCGAGGTTCTAAATTGCAAAATTCGAACCCAACCACATCCTGTCCTTGTATACTTCGGAAAATTTTCATTTAAAAAGAAAATGTTAGCGATACCCGGGTGATAGCCTCCTTAGAGATGAGTTATTATAAAAAAATATGGTTAGATACTCATGGCCATCGAGAAAAGACTATAGGGTTAGGGAGGCCAATATGGAATAAAGGGAAACATCCTATGGCCAAATCATCATGCCCTCAAAGAATAATTGAGGGTTAGTTTTCTCAATGTATTTCTTATAGAGTAATTACAAGGAAGAAAGTGAGGGTTAGTTTTCTCAATGTACTTGTTATAGAGTAATTACAAGGAAGAAAGTGAGGGATAGTTTTCTCAATCTATTTGTTACAGAGTAATTACAAGGAAGAAAGTTAGGTCAGAGTAGTTACACATAAGAAACTTCAAATAATGTATCAAATAGAGGCGTATTTTACAAATGGGTTTGTAATTATATTTTAAATTTGGCTTTATTTTCGAAAAGAACAAACAATTTTAATTAGTAAAATGTTTTAAGTGTTTAATTCTTTTTATTTTAATTATGTCAATATTTTAATTAATGTTCAATATCTGTCATGTCACTTAAAGAATTGAATATGGGTGAGGAAATTCGATTATTTTCCTCAATCACCCAAAATAAACCCAATTAACATTATAAAACTATGTTAATATAATATAATATTTAATATCATATAATGTTAAATATTCTTATATAGTTAATTAAAAATTAAATATTAATAATATTATGGTATAGTATATTGAACCTAATAATAATAGAAATCTCTTAATCCCAAGGCCTAATATATATTAAGTTTAATATTATTATAACTACTAATATATATAAGTTAATATTAAACTTAATGCTTATAACATAATATTTTAACATAATATAACTTAATATGTTGAGCTTGTGGTTGGAGAAGTCAACATGTTTTTAAGGATGGAAGCTTTGTTGATGGGTTGTCAAGGTGGAGATGCATAAGACGTTAGGGTAGAGGCGATTGGAGGAGGGATGTGAATAGAAACTCAAAGTGATTTTGAACATGGAAGAAACTACTTACGCCATGGAAGAAGACTCCAACAACTTGGCGGGGATATGGGTATTTTGATTTTGTGAAGAAAGTTTGTTGAGTATTGTAGGATCTGCTTCATTGTGTGAAGATTTTGTGGGTTGGGCCTAATATTGTCTACCATGGGAGGATTGGATCCAACAGAGGTGTGTAGATGGCCTCATTGATTGAGATGTCTTCAATTCGACTAGTTTCATCACTGCAATGGTTTCAAACATCACTTTTACCTACATAAGTATATACTTGAAGAAAGCTATGGTAAGGAATTTTTTGGTTTATTTGTGAGATATATCTCTTGGAAGTATATACCCACTTTCATGTATTGAATATCAATTATAATAACTCATGTTTCCTTTTCAGCTTCCTTTATATTGTGTTAGATTTAGAACCATCTCACAATTTTTTCTATTTTTTCTACAAATTGGCATGGACAACACAAATGCATTCTTATGTTTCAATTATTGTGTTTTTCTTCTGCCTTCCCTAGGAAATTGTCACAAGTTTCTTGGTCTTCACCTAAAACCAATTGCATTATTATGTCTAATATTCAAAATGATTTTGTATGGACTGCATTTTTATGTGTTGTAAAATCTTTCCAATTGTTGAGGATTAGTGATGCACACAATTCCATTACGTATTCTTAATATAAATACTATGCCTAGCCTTCCTTCAAGGGAACCATTGGGGATTAGTGATGCACACAATTCCATTATGTATTCTTAATATGAATACTATGCTTAGCCTTCCTTTAAGGGGATTGTAGGTATGCTTCTAAGTTCTTATTGCAACATATCTCTAAACTTCAAAATTTGTTGAAATTTTGAGTTTTCACCTTAAAACATGGTATCTTCATAGGTCGTGTTTGTTACTTTTCTTTTCTATTCTAAACTTTCAAATTTTCTTATACCAACTAAAAAGGAAAAAATAGTTTATCATATTTGCAGAGTGAAAAGTAACAACGACCAAAATGAATTAAAAAGGTTCTATCAATTTTATCCATCTAGCAAAAATTCAATATTCACTAGGTAATAGATGCCTGGCTTTCTATTTAGCTTACCATACAATCAGTTTTATTTGGATTTGTAGAAATATTTTCCAGATTTGAATATGAGATCATCTTTATTGTTTTTCAGCCTCACCAACTATAGCCTACTATTAGAGAATCTACTACCAGTCCTGCCATATATTATCATTTTTCAGCCCCACCTAATTTTATGTATATGCATCCTAATATCATAGAATTTTCTGTCTCTTTAAATCTGCTAGTTCTCATGTTCTCTTCTACAAATTAGATTTTTGTGTAATATATATCACTTTTTGACCCCATATGATTTAATTTATTTGAAACTGTTGGAAATATTTGAGCACTACTAAGCGGGGGGGTGAATCAATAATGTGTCCTGTATATGATTTTAACCAATTAAAACTTCTTTACTGAATCATGCACCATTAACCAACAACATATCATATAAACCATAACATGAGCATAAACCATGTAAGTACTTGAATCTAAATAAACATGAAAGCAATAGTAAATGACACATTAAAACATTTCATCACACATGAAGACACAAAATATTTGGTGGAAATCCTTTCGAGAGAAAAACCACCCTTGTTGCTTTTGCGCTACTTTGAGTCCCTATTATGTCAAGCAATTATTCTTTTACATAGATAGATGATTCCCATCAGCCAAGAGACTCAACCTTATACAATTGACTAACCCCAGCCAGGAGATTCAATCACAATGATAAGCTTAGAAGACTATGTTCTCACACAGATCTATGGACAACCAACCATATTCAATGATCATCACCCAACTTCGATTGGACTATCCAACTCCGATTGGATGGAGAGATTGTTCCTTTTTCCAATGCTATGGAATCACTACTCCACTTTCATGAATTCACTACTCCTCTCATTCTATGTGGACCTCATTTCATATATTTTTACACTGGATCACTACAAGTAAAATACCTTCTTGCGGAGGTTATAACAGAGGTTTTTAGTGTTATAAAATTATAAAAAAAAAATCTGCTAAAACATCTATTTGAGATAGCATATGTTTTAGTAGAGGTTTTAACGAAACTTCATCACAACTAAAAAAATATGGGCGTCCATAGGTTCTAGCGGATGTTTTTTTTTGCAGAGCACTTAATGGAACAAGTAGCACTGGTGCGTTGCATATATAAAGGCATCGGGAAACATATATAAATAAAAGCATCGAGGCATTGAATGCAAAGAATACCAGAGTGTAATATATACCACATCGGTGCTAAGAGATAAAAAAAAAAGGCCTGGGGTGTTCTTGTAAAGAACGACACGGGGGCATGCATAAAATAATTATTGTGCGGGTGCTTTTTTTAAAACTTGCAACGCCGATGCATATCGTTTGCAAAAAAAGCTCTGGTGCATTGGTTATATGAAAGAACCAATGTTAGTTTTCATAATGCACCAGGATGGAAATAATATTTTGTAGGTCCAGAGAATTAGTTATATGAAGGCCCTGGTCTGTTAAGAATTACAATGCATCAAGGCGTTAATCTCAAACAAGGTCGATGCTTGAAGAGATAAACACATTGGTGATGTCGTTTTCTGAAAAGGCACTGAGCATGCAAAAATATGTCGTCATGGTGCTTTTATATAACATAACGCAGGTCAATGTGTTTTTATGTTATAGATGCACTAGGTTTTTGAATGAGATTTTCTCTTTTTTGGAAACATTGACTTGTGACAATGCAATTATTGTAATTTTATAAATGTGTTAATCATCATAAAATCGAAATATATCTTATAAAAATATTCATATAAATTAAAATTTGATTAGTGAATTTGGATATTATGTTTGGATTAATTTGTTATATTATTAGATTTCGCATCTCTTCATTATAATATTTAATCATCCATATATTTAATTAGTGGTGTAACATTTCACAACAACATTGGATAACACAATAGAATAAATTAAAATGTACTTGATTATATATTAATAAGAGGATCTTTGTCATACAAAATGGGATTGTTATTAGTAACCCCTTTTATTTCAATTGGGACACTATGTCCATGAAATTAAACAAAATGTCTGATTTTCACAAACAATTATTTCAAAAAATAGAATAGTTTGCATTGATATCGAAATCGATCATCATTCTTCGCTGGAACTGTTGTCAGTGCTCAAGCTACTTCCATGACTTGGGTTACTTGGAGGAATGTTTTGTTAATTTCATCAATTTTTTTTCTTATTGATCTTGCGATTCCATCTGCAAACATAAAAATAAAGTGTAATGAGTGTATCTACATTGGTGAGAATAATGGAAATTGACATAAATAATATACATCAATGTAAATCGAATAACAATGTACCATAAGAAGAATTTACTCATAAACTGTGCACATGGTTTCAAAACCAAGTCTCATGCCTTGTTGCAACAAGTCTTCTGCAAGCGTAGTTCCATGTTCTTTTTCATGCATGTTTTAAACCCCATTATAAATAATAAATTTAATATAAAGGACTTTTTTGTTCTATTAATTATAAACTCAGAGAAGTAAAACAACATAAATACTTACAAATTCCACAATTATTTTTTGATATGCCAACATATACTCACAACCCTTATTTAACCCAATGTCAATCAATCCTATGACTCTTCTTTGTATGTTAGCATATATTTGAAGACATTCAAGGATGGTTGTTGTAAAACAACTTAAAATATACAAAAATGAAACCTTGAGTTGTTATAAGGAAATATTAACAATTACTCACAAACTTTGAAATCAGCCCTTTTCTTCTTTGTCATCCTGTTGTATGTGCTAAATGAGTTCCATCTTGTTTTCTTTTCTGCAAGAAAATGCTTGAAAATTAATCTTTAATGTTATTTTTTATATGTATAAATTCAATCATGATTACATACATTTGAAGCACGTTGTTGTTGAGATGACTCCTCCTATGATGAAATTATGTCCATCTCTTTGATCATCTCTTTATCAAATTTTTTGGACATACCCACTGGCATGTTTCGCATAACAATGCGTTGATCATATGGGATTTTCATAATCTTCTTAAAAAAGTAATAAATTACTTTTATAATGGTACATGAAAACTAAATATAACAAAATCTATATCGGTAAATGAATGGTTTGTAGTAATATATACATATAATTCTAGAAAATTATTTTATACAATTAAGAATATTACCTTTATATGATTATTTTTTGTTATTGAATGCCTTTTCTATTGCAAGTATGACATTTCTCATTGACCATTGCTTTAGAAACACTTCATGTAGGTTAGATATAATTTGGTTCTTAGACTCATTGGATTCATTTTGTATTTTGAGTGGAAAGTACGTCTATACATTCGTTCCACTAGATCCATCATAGTTCTATAAAAAATTCCCCCCCTTTAATTAACATCCAACACCACTCCATATGAGTTAAGGACCAATTCATCGTCATTTACATGTTCCTTAGAACGACATTGATCTTTTCCTTCATTTTTTCCCCCTATAAAACATTAAACATATATGAATTAATAGATTGTTTGAAACATGTTATCTAATATTCTTAAGTATATTATTAATGAAAATTCAAAAATAAATAAATCATATTGAACAATATTTTTTTCATTTACCTAATTCATCATTCTGCAATTTTTCTATCAGGATTTTACACTCTTCTGCACTTAGATTAGAAATAATCTTATCGACCTTATTCATTTTGTGGCTCAACATGACACACACCAACCAATACATATTAGTTAAACTTACATTTAGTTTAAACGTATTAATTTTGTAAATAATTTACAAAGAACTTGCCTTCTCTACTTTTTTTGGCATGTTATCATTATGTCAATTAGTATTTTTGTTACTTGAGAGACATTTTGAGACTTTTTTATAATATACAACCTACACATTAAATACTAAAGATATTAAATATATTCTACAAAAAATCAAAATTTTCAGCGAAAAAAGCTCTGGCAACTGGTGCATTTATCTGAATTAATGCATTGGTGTGTTTAGAATATTAAGCACACTAGACTTTTAATTGTTCAACAACATAATGGAAAATGGGTTCTTAAAACTAATTTTAAATTATTACGGTGTGATTTGTAAGGATAAACACACATAAATGATTTAATGATGTTATTTGGAAGAGGCCCGCTAATGCGTTATATTACACTGGGACAAATGATTGACAAACTAGCCAGAATAGAGAGTGTTATAATATATTGTTGCATCGTATTACAAAGGGAGCACTGGTGCATTATATTACAAAGGGTGCATTATATTACAGAGGGCGCATCACAGAACATATAGTCATTTAAATAAAACAAAGAGAGTCGACATGGTTTTGGGATCTAATTGAATAATTGATTTCCCTACTTTACATGTCAAATGCCTTATATAGTAAGTACACAAACCCATTAAATATAAAATTCCTAAATTGAGAAACCCTAATTGAGAAGTGGTAGAGGATAGTCAACCTAAAGAGTGAAATTTTGAAGGAAGAAGCAAGGGTTTAAGGTAAAGTTAGTTATTTAGTTTTTTTCTCTGAATTTAATTAAATGTTAAATAGAGTAAGATCGTAAAACTTTTACACAAATGTCTATAAGCAAAATTTTTTATTATTATAGGGTTTAAAAATATATATATATATACTATATATATATATATATATATATTTATATAATTATTTATTGTATTTATTTATTTATTTTTATTTATATTATTTTTTTTTTATTTATTTATTTATTTTATTTTATTTTATTTATTTATTTATTTATTATTTTTTTTTTCTGAATTGTGATATTGTAACAGAATTGTAAAATATTTTTAATAGTAAATTTAAACAATTTTGTTGTCAAGGGTTTTTGATTAAATCACCATAAACTTTCAATTCTTTTGATCTTTCCAATAGATCCAAATATTTTGTAGCTCCACAATGCCTCCAGTATGTCTCTCTTTTAAAATGATATTTCTTTTAATTAGACCTTAACTGAAATTGTAAAAAAAAATTACTAGTATAAATAATAAAAGATAAAATTTTTACTATGTAGGTTTTTGAGTAAATCACCATACCTTTCAGCTTTTGATCTGAATAGTTTTGCTACTCCAAATATTTTGTTGCTGCATAATACTCCTGATATGTTTCTCTTGCAAATCACTCACTTGAAATTTTGGGGAAAATAATGAAATGGTGAATAAATTTACTATTTAAAATACTTTATGAAATTAGATTTCGAAAAGTCAATTGTTGCTCATTTTTTAATTTTAAAAAATAAAAAAAAGTCATGTTTTTTTCTTCAATTTCTCCACACATTGATGCGTTCGATAGTCAACGCACCAATGTTGATGGGGTGTCAAATCTTTTCAACGCATCGATGTTAATGGGGTGTCAAATCTTTTCAATGCACTGACATGATACATTGTTTTTTTTTTTAAATCTTGAAACAATGTGATTAATTTTTTAAACCAACGGTGCAATTTCTATTTAAAAGCATTGGTGGTCTAATTGTTATAAGAGCACAGAGTTGGCTGAATTCGTTTTTATTTTATAAAAGTAGGGAACATGTGTGTGGCAGTGTTGTTTTTTTTTTAAATCCATTAGTGTGTTTTTGTAGAAGAGCACTAATATGATAACATATGTTTTTTCCGAAATGATGGAAATTGGTGTGAGTATTATTTGAACACACGGTGCTGTTAATTTTTGAAACACATTGATGTGCACTTTGTTCTGATAAGAAGACTAGTTGGATTTAAAAGCTATCTGAAATTTTAACTTCACATAAAATAACATATTAATCTCAATTTTTTAAACACATTGATGCACGTTGTTCTGATAAGCAGACTAGTTGGGTTTAAAAGCTATCTGAAATTTTAACTTCACATAAAATAACATATTAATCTCAAATTATCTTTTAGGATGCATCCACATGAATTACATTAGTTCATAGTATACATTTTCCACTTAAAGTTGCCTCATTCTTGAAAAATGGTTTGAAAACTATATTGAAATTCATATTGTGGTTATATGGTTGTCGGGATTAATTTTGGATATGCACACAAATTTTTATTTTTGATTTTTCTCAAATGCAGGGACAAAATATCAATAATATCAAATGGCCAATTCTTCAAATTCCAACTCATTCCTTATTGCTAATCAAAGTCCTTCACGGAGTTCTTCCTTTCCATTTCCAATAAGTTCAGATTTTATTTATATTTTGATTATCTAATTGAATATATTTATTTTTAATCCATGTCAATTTGAATAAAAATGTATTCAAATTTGCAAGAACCTGATTCAAAATCAAGTTTAGATACAAAAAAAATTCCTCCATTTCAAAAACGTGGGAAGCTCTTATTAGGAGAAACATACTGCAAGAAGATGGTAGATGAAAATGGAGAGCTTGTTCACCCTGCCAATTGGAACATGGCATCTTCTAGTTACAATCCTGGATCGATGATTTTATAATTGTTTGGTATAATGTAATTTCAACAAACCAATTGCATTTACGTGCTTACTGTTGTCATTGATATTGTAATAATGACGTTCAATATTTTTTGAAAGTAGGATTCCATTGATGATGAGCAGCCCACCTACCATCTTCTGGAGCACCCCACTACAATGTCAAATCGAGAGAAGGATATGAATCAAAGAGGAAGCATACAAATAATGGTTGAATCAAGCACCTATTCAATTCCCACTATGTCTAGATTCACCAATTAGGAATGACTATAGCAGTAATAATTCTTTATCACAAGTTGGAAATGGAGGCAATCAAATAGAGGTTGGTATGGATGATTATTTACAGGATACAGCTGCCGTGGAGGAAATGTTGTTAGATACATTCCATAATGATGAGTTAGGGGATGATGCTCATATCACTGATACCTTATTCAAAAGCCTGAAATCTTCTTCCACCACCCCTCTCTTTAGACTTGGTGGTAGGTCAAAGTATACTTAGTTGGGGGAAACGATGTTGATGTACAACATGAAAGCAAAGTTTGGCATGTCGAATGCATGTTTTTGGGCAATATTGAGGTAATTAACCTGCATGATTGATCAAATTCCTTATATTTTGTCACACAATCAAATTTAAAAATGGTTGATTTTATGAATGTTAAATATTGACATTGTACAATTATATTCCCCATCAATTGCAGGATATTCAGAGAAAAGGTTCTTCCGAGTGATAATATATTGTTGGGTAGTTGAAAAGAGGCAAAACAATTGTTAAAAATGTTGGGTGTTGAGTACATATCATATTGCGTATGTATGAATGATTGTATTCTATATAGATGAGAATATGCAAACAAAGAGATATGTCTGAAATGTGGGCATGACAAGTACCATAATCAATTTTTTTTTGGGTAAATCACATGGTCCTCCTCATAAGATATTTAATCACATGCCTATAATCCCAAGGATTCAAAGATTCTTTCATTGCAAAGAATTAGCTATGTTTCAGGGATGGCATGCCTCACACAGAGGTGAATGAGGAGTTATGCGAATCACAACAAATTCAATAGCCATGAATCATATAGAGGATACATGGCCTGAAAAATTCAAGGATGAAGCACGAAGTCTATGACTCAACGTGACCATGAATGGTGTCAACTCGTATTCCCTCCAAAACACCAACTATTCTATTTGGCTTGTAGTAGTGATCAATAACAATAACCCCCATGGTTATCCATGAAGAATGAATATCTTATGTTGGCTCTCACAGTTCCTGGTAGAAGACAAATGAAGAATATGGATGTCTACTTACAACCATTGGAAAATGAATTGAAGGAATTATGGGAAGGGATACATGTGTACAATGTATCAAGAACCCTTGTAATAGAGAGGAGTTTTATGTTGTATGGAATATGTTCTTACACCATACGTGATTATCTAGGCTTAGGAGTTTTCTCTCATAAATTACATTCTTATTGATTTGTTTAGTGACAATATTGTTTCACATATTAATTTAATTTATTGCAATTGTTTAGATCTTCATGTTCGCTAACATGCCAACCTATATACAATAATTTCACAAGTCTTGTAACAAAAAGGTATCATGGATGTAAATGTTATGTACCTTCTCTAAAGGTTAGGTGGTCTGACCACCTACAAAAGCCAGTGTATGACTACTCCAGGGTATTCCTCCCATAAGAACACCCTTACAGAAGAGAAACATTCACTTTCAATGGTAAACTAGAGAGAACCCAAAGGCCTACAATAATGACACCAACTGAATGGCTTAGAGCACATGAGAGAGATAAGGAGAAGGAGTTTGCATAAATGTTTGATTCAAATGGGAAGCCTTTTGTAGCATCCATTGTCATTTTAATTTTATTTTCAGTTTTATCACAAAAATGAAAAAAAATCAAATATTATAGTATAGCAGAAATAAAAGAGAATGCAGAAATTTGAAAGAAATGATTTGTTTTATGTTATTGATGGCTTGCAAATGTGAGAAACCCAGGAGAAGATCTGAATTGTCCAATTGACAGGCAACAAATCTAACGGTAATCATGTAGTTAACAAGGACACGATTTAATTCAAAATTAGACGTGAGAAATTATAAAACTAAGTTAAAACCTCAATTAATCGAGGCCGTTCGCTTGAAGGATTTAGACCCGACGGTAATCGCGTGGTTAACAAGGACGAGGTTTAATTCGAAAAACAGACACGATGGTTTATGGAATGTAATTTAATCCATTGAAGTTTG
>APFE030215320.1:0-62433 GCA_000404065.3 Pinus taeda
ACAAGCCAAGACAAGAGGACACAAGATATGGCGCGAGCCAGGGACAAACCCCACAATGTGTGGGGAAACCCTTTGATCAAATCTTCTTTATCTTCAAAGTTCAGCAGAGAGAGAGAGAGAGTACATTTACAATAGAAGTCAACACTTTGACTTATCTAGATCTAAGCATAGATCATCTCCTATAACGATGAGATCAGTAGAAGACATTCTGCTTCAACTGATACTCAAGGTGACTCCTTCACCTATCATCATTCTACATCTCGTCCATTGCTGCACCTTACTGTGTAGTACCATCATGCTGCTCATGATCTCATACATCACTGTGCTACCCATACATCATGCTGCCCATGATCTACATCATGTTGCCCATACATCATGCTGCCCATGATCTCATACATCACTGTGCTACCCATACATCATGCTGCCCATGATCTACATCATGTTGCCCATACATCATGTTGCCCATGACCTCATACTTGTCATGCCCATGGTACTGCATCTTTCATCATCATTCATCACTACTTCATTGAGATATTGACCTTGCTATGAATGCAATTATGCCCAGACTTCCAGTGCTGAGACTGAGGTTGTATCTTAATTCTGCGGCTACCTTGACCGCAATTATGACTGCGGCTTCTTCCTACTAAGTCACTACTGCGTTTAGATGACTGCGTGGAAAGTGTCTTCCTGACAGCGTATCTATATGGCTGCGTATTGAGTGTTTCCATGATTACAGCGTGTCTCCCATTACAGCGCATGACTAGGGCCTGCGTATAAGTCGTAAAGTGTTTCCATGATTACAACGTGTCTCCCATTACAGCGCATGACTAGGGCCTGTGTATAAGACTTTTAGACAGCGTATAAATTTAGCTACATTAATTTGCCAGCGTATATGATGATATATGTATGCCATGACCTGCATATATATATTTTGCCATTGCCTGCAAATATATATATCTGCTGCATTATATATTGCTGCGATGTATGCCTGTGTGTATATATATATACATATATATATATCTCCATTTATGAGTCTTCATGGAACTGCGTGACTAGAGTTTCTATGTCCTGATCTATGCTGCCTGATCCGCATACAATACAGGATGCTGAGAGTGTCAATGATTTGCTGCGTCCTTCATGAAGCCATGACTGCACCTAAAACTATGGTGCAGTGAATACCCTACTGCGGATTTGACTGCAGCTACCCTTGATGACTGCGCCTCCCTTTATATTACTGCAACTATCCTTTATGATTTGGACAGCGTATAGTACCTGCGTTTAGGGCTGTAGTTCATCACAACGTTTAGAGTATGGTAAGATCTCCCTTATTCTTCTTGCTGCGTATAGACTTCTTCATGACCATTGCTTCCGCGTTTTAGATCTAGGGCATCATTTATATATAGGCCAATGTATTCTCTTGTTCTCTCCTTCTCCAAAAACCCAAGACGTAGAGAGGAGATCACCTCAAGAATACATATCCAAAATGATAACAAATCCTCATCTATTTATACCAAAATGAGGATGATGAATAGGCACGTCGGTTGGGCTTCTAGAGCCTACATAAGCGTTGGTCGGCTTGGTAATAATTACATAAACAAAATAAATTCATATCTCCATAAATACTTATCGGAATCGGATGATCTTTGGATCAATCCTACACCTCTCGACGAGAGGGATCCAACAAAAATATCAGCTGCCATAAATAAGCCGACCCACATGGAGTTTGGCCCTAGTTGCCAATTTAACAGCTTCCGAAGGAAGGGGCTATGTTATGAATATAATTCATAACAAAATAAATAAATATAAATAATATAAATACTAAGCAATCAAGTAGTGATTATGCTAAGAAGTCACTAGTTAACTAAAAAGACATGTCTCAAAGTCATGCCTAATCATGAAAAGTCACCTGCTTAGGTATAAAAGCAGCGCCTCATTGTAACATTCATCACTTGTACAATTTTTATATATATTAATAAATTATTATTTTAAATAACTCGTGTATTTTTACATTCAAACCTTCAAGCTATCAGTTTTTATGCTTCACATCGACTCCCTGCATCCAACCAACGCTACTCCTACTACGTCCCACTGTGCCACCGTAACCTTCTGACAGATCCACTGTCCACGTCGTCATACGCCACCGCCGGACAGGGTTACCCTCAACACTAATACAGTGGTCCATTGTTCAACTATCATTTGCCGCAGTCCATTCATCGACCACGTACCGTCGATACATTACCTTGTCGTACGGGTCTCATAAGTCACGGCTATTCGTCTCATACAACACAGATAAGTTAATTAATTTATTTTTTTAACAGGAACGATTAAATTTTATTTAGTGATAAGAGGTTGGGCCGGAGCCTAATCAACCCATATTACATATTTCTTCAACAAATTGCTTCCATTCGACACAACATCATCAGAATCTGAAGATGATCCAATAGCCATGCAATGAGAACCCATCTTCCGCATTAGTTGTTGTTGTAGCTTGGAGACGAAGCACAGGAGCATCAAAAAGAGGAACAATCTTATCCTGAAGACGCCCAGAATCAAATTCTTCAACGCATTCAGCACTGTTCTCGTCTACCTTCATGGATATATTTAACTGCGTCGTTGTTTTATAAACTTGCTTGTTTGTTGAATGCATAGAAAATACCTTAAGCAAGAAAGAGTAATGGCCAGGTTGAGTGGGCCGAGCAGGGTATGAGGTCCTGTCTGTAATGATGAAACAGAGCCATGACAAAGACCGAGTAGTCATCAGAGTTCAGAAGTGATGAGATCATTTGCATGTAACCTACGAAGTTTATTTGGAAAAAGCATGGAGACAGATACTTTGCCAGTTGGAGGGCGTAACATGGAGAACATTGTCGCCATTGTTTTATTCTTCAACAGCTAGGAAACTTCTCTCTTATGGAATAGGGTACCAAACAGATGCTTCGTATTTTTTTGAGAGTTCTCCTTGGGCTAAGAGGCAGCCCATGTTTGCCCTTATGTCCGCTTGTTTAAATTTCGGAGGATGTGATAGAAGGAACTGGTGGTGAAATTCTACAACACTTTCCTGAGTCTCTGCAGGGCCTTGTTGGGTGTTGGATTGTTGAGATAGTCACCTGTGTTTAAGATTTTTATCAAGATTTCCGAATCCCCGAAGACTTGAATGTTTTTTCCTCCGTTCCCTTGAGCAAGCTGGCAAGCTTTGAGCAGTCCTAAAATTTTTGCCTGGTTGTTAGTGCCCTGACCTAGGCCCCAACTGAAACTGCCTTTGTTGTGCCAGTCCAGGGAGTAGATTACACCCCCTGCTCCTAATATCCCCAAGTTTCCTTTGGAGGCTCCGTCGAAGAATATCGTGACATTATGATTACCCTGTTTCTTCCACCACTTTTGAAAATCCAGTTCAGGGGTCTGGAGCCGCCACTCTGGGTTGGAGCAAGGCCAAGAGGGGTTCTTTTTATTGTTGGCATGCCTCAGAGACTCAGCGAGCCAACTGATCTCTTCAGGGAGGAGCGCACTATCTGGCTTATGAGGTCGATTCTCGATAGTTTCCAGCAGCAATGCTTTGGCTTTGGCAACCACTACAGTGGGAGAGCACACACTGTTTTTGAAAGTGGCTTCATTCCTTGCTAACCACACTTCCCAACAAATGAATTTTGGTATTGCATACCAGATTTTGGCCCACGTGGATTTTCTCTTCAACGCGTGAGGGGATCGCCCTTTCCAGGAGGCGAATAAATTAACCACTGTGAGCTGCGCTGGGGTTTGAGCATTGAGCACATGCATACCCTGCGTCCATACTTCTTGAGTGAAGGGGTAGTCAATAAACAGGTGATCAAGCATTTCCTGAGACGAGTAACAGAGAGGGCATCTATGGGGCCTGATAATTCCACGTTTCGCTAAGTTGTCTCTTATCAAGACCCTTCTGTGCATGAGAACCCAGCAAAAGAAGTTTATCTTTGGGAGACCAAAGGGGTCCCAGATGTGCTGCCATAGTGAAGGAGAGTGGATATGTGGGTGTTGTTCTTGGAGAGCTGCAAAGCCCTACAACAGTGTGTAAGCATCGGTCTTCCCCCAGCCCCAATTTTCCCTTGAGCAGAGGCGCACAAGAACCATACTCGAGATCGCAGCAAGGAAGAGGTGATGTTGAGGATGCAGCCTGTCTGGGAGGCAGTGGAAAGCCCAGGCAATCCAATTCCCACCAAAGTCCCATGAAGAAATATCTGCCAACTTGTGGATGCCATGTTGGGTGAGCCAGTCATGCAGATCTGCAAATTTAGGGGCGAATTTGAGGGGTTAGAGGCCCATGATCTTATCTTCCTACAACCCAATCCTTTTCCCGTTTCTAGGGATTCTGTACAGGTGATCTTTAAAAAACTCCCAGCCTCAGCTGCATAGCTTCCATAGAGTGGTTCCTTTACATGAAGCTCCTTCATCCATATTGTTTATTGAGAGCCCGTGCAAATACTTTTTAATGAGTACTTGGCTTAAAGGATGTCAATGATTTCAGAAAATTTTCCAAAGAATCTTTCCTCCCAAAGATAGATTGGCCAATCCGGGGTCTCTTACCTGAAGACCACCTTCTAATAATGGCCTTTTCACAATGTCCCAGCTTACCAGGTGAAATTTTTTTTTATTCCCCTTTCCTCCTTGCCACAGGAAATTTTGAATCAGCTTAGAAAGCTGCTCGGTGATCATTTTTGGAGCCAAAAGAAATGAAGCCTGATAGATTGGAAGGGAGGAGAGAACAGATTTTACAAGGATAAGCTTCCCGACTGTGGTAAGCCACTGACCGCCCCAAGCAATCATTTTTGCCTTAATTTTGCTGATAATTTCCAGCCAATGAGGGGCCTTGCTGGTTTCCAAAGTTAAAGTCAGACCTAAGTACTTGAATTTATCCCAGGAGGCGAAGCCCATGAAGCCCAACGATTGAGCAATCCGAAAAATGGTTTGTTGATCTACCGCCCACCCATACACTGCACTTTTCCTCCTATTGACCAAAGCTCCAGAAACTCTACAAAAGCTTTGACTAACATCGTTGAAAGCCCTTGTAATTTTGAGGGAGGCACCTCCCATGAGAAGAGAGTCATCGGCGAACTGGGCGTGGTTGATTGGGTTTGTTCCTCTCATCGCCCTGATGCCTGGAAGTGTCCCATTTAACTTCTCTGCTGTCAGCTTTCGACTTAGAGAATCTGCCATGAAAATGTACAGGAAGGGGGACAGTGGGCAGCCTTGCCTTATGCCCCTCAAAGCTTTGAAATAGTTGGTCGGCCTGCCATTTACTAAAGGGGCTATCCACTGCTCTCCTATAAATGCTTTAATCAGTTTTATAAAATCAGAGCTGAAGCCAAAAACGGAAGAACTTGGAGAAGAAAAGAGTACCTTACTCGACCAAAGGCATTCGCCATGTCCAGCTTAATGAGCATCCCTTGCTCTTCGCGTTGGTGGCTGGAATGAATGGTTTCCAGCACCAGGATCACATTATCCAAGATATGCCTGCCTTTAACAAACCCACCTTGGTTGGGAGAGATGAGTTTTTCCAGCAGAGGCTTAATTCTATTCGCAAGAAGTTTGGAGAGAATTTTGTAGGACGCATTGCAAAGCGCAATTGGCCTAAAACGGTCAAACGCCACCGGTTTTGCTTCTTGTGAGATTAGTACTAGGAAAGTGGAGTTTGTGCTTCCTTCCACTTTGGCTTTTTGGAGGAAGCCTTTGATCATTCGAAACAAATCAGCCTTGCTGATGTCCCAGCAAATTCTATAGAAATGAATGGAGAACCCATCAGGTCCTGGGGCTTTGTCTAGTTCCATCATCCGGATGACATTGCTGATTTCATCTTCAGTGAAGGGCTTCAGGAGTCTTGAGTTATCCTCCTCGTTTACCATTCTTGGAACGTGAGTGAGGAAGTCTGATGATTCCTCCTCATCGTCCAAACCTTCTTCCTTGTACAATTGCTGGAAATGAGAGGTTGCAGCCTCTTTTAACAGAGTTGTTCCTTTGAGGATCGTCCCATCAGGGGAGGTAATTTCAACAATGTGATTTCTCGAAAGACGAGCTGATATTTGCTTGTGGAATCTCCAGACATGAGCCAAAGATTACGAGATTTGAGCCTCAAGGATTCTTCCTCCACTCTGAATGATCAGAGAGTGATGAGTTGGGCTTCTTGCTCATTTTGAATTTCTGAAGACATAATGTCTTGCAGCTCCATGTCCAGTTGCAGATCGAGCAACTGCTTGGTGATCTGGCTTCTAAGCGTAGTGGGGGAGTCTGATGGCTTTTTTATCCATTTTTTCAAGCTTGTTTTGGTGGCTTTTAGTTTTTGTTCCCACACATAGCTGGGTGATCCAAGAACAAGGATGGACCAAGCCTTCAAGACTGTGTCCATAAACCCTTCCTTATCTATCCAGAGGGGGCTGAACCAGAAGGGGATGGGCCCTAGTTTTTCCTCTTCTTCGAACAGCAAAAGAATGGGTTTATGATCTGATGTCAACTTTGGCAGAATTTTAGTGGAGGTAATCTTCTTTTCGGAGAGGAAGGTGCTCTGAAGTAAAAATCTGTCCAAACACGCTGAAATATGCTCCGCCCCAGCTCTATTGTTTGACCAAGTGTAGAACCCTTTTTTGGCTTAAAATCCAGTAAGTCCCATTGTTGAATCAGGTCTTCCACGAAGGGAAGGAAATGGTCCCTACCATTGATTCCTCCTGTTTTTTCCTTTGGCTCAAAGATTAGATTGTAGTCTCCTGCTAGAATTATATTCTTGGGGGAGTAAGTGTTAGAGCCTAGATTGACCTCAGTCTGAATGGAGGCAATCCTAGGATAACCACAAACCACACTTAACCTGCTAGCTAGCCCTACCAAGTCAGGAGAGGACTCTCTCCTTGTGAATTTCAGTCAAGATGACTAAATCAAATATGGATTTTAGGCTAGGTATGGAGTGTGGGGATTTTGTTTGAAAGTTTTGGGTTGAAGCAGCAAGAGAAAGGATGATTTGGATATGGAATTGATGTCAGTTTTTGTCGTTAAACCTAGGGAAAATTAAGTGCCATGTTCAGCCAAGTGAAGATTGTACATGTGAGAAGTATAAGGGAGAAGGCCCGCTGCCCTGCAGGCATCAGACAAAGGATGAATCTGCAATAGCAACTTTAGATGAAAAAGAAAAACGAGGTTGCTCAACAGAGCATCTGGCAAACGATGAATTCTACTAAGACAACCATTACAACTAACAGAAGAATCATTATGAAAGGAGCATCATTAAGGATGAATTCCTAACATATCACTTAGATAAGCCTAGGGTAATTATTTTATAGGAAGTGATTTCTAACTTGTCTTACAATGAGTTCAGAGTCAATGAAAACACTCAGAGGTTGTGTACCTTTAAACTCTTGGCTAACTGTAGTCCTAAAAGGAAAGCCTCATATTTTGCTACATTGTTGGTAACTTCAAAATCAAGTTTACATGATTGTGTAATGTTTTCCTTCTCTGGTGAGATTATTTCTACCCCAGCCCCTGCTCCACCCTTTGTACAAGAACCATCAAAGAACAACTTCCATACATCAGTCTAATTTGATATAAGGTTTTCAATTACATCTTCAATTTTTACTTGAGATTCATGTATTTGATTTGAAGATAGTCGAAAACAACCAAAATATTGATCAATAGCATAGATGGGGTGGTTCTTTGGTTGATCTGTTTTGCATACAGTGTGCACCCATCCCTGTATTCATAAAACTTATACATTTAGCTCTCCCTGTATTAAGGGAATTGAGCTCAACCATCTTCTTCAAAATAGAATCAGTTACATTAAACTTGGACCGAATTTCTGAAAATAGGTGTTGAAGATGAACTCGTATCTCCTAAACCATAGCACCTGTTACAAAACTAAAAGAGGTTTTTGTAGATAAGGTCATGTTGGAGAAAGCCTCTCTCAAATTTTGGAAATTCATTTCCAGTTGTTTGGAATCTGTGCACAAAATCATCTCTAAAACATAAAATCATTAAAAATTTAAATCTGTGAAAATGAGCTATAAATATCTATTCACATACCCAAATTCACGACACCTATGAATAAACTGAAAGAGGTTTTTATTATATGGCTCATGGTTAACAAAAACCTCCTGAATTTTTCAAAATTACTTTCCATCTGTTATAAAATGGAACCGCACTAAAATGACTAAAACAATAAAATAGATGAAAATTTTGCTTTGTTTTAATGTAGGCTCCAAATATCACTGCATATCTCCCACATACTAATATTTGTGCATAACTGAAGGAGGTTTTTGTTATTTGGTATGTGATAGACAAAAGCCTCTTTCACTTGTGTAAAATTCCAGTCCAAACTGATTTTGTAGTAAACTTGTCCTTGTGTGCAGCGACTGACCTCAAAACATGCATAACCAAGAATCAATCATTCATTTCGATCATATCTTCTGATCTAGGAGCCGGTTACAGAGTGTGATATACCGTTGGAAAGATTTTTCTAAGCTCCTTTTGATGAACATACTTAGGATATGATTTGCACTGAAACTCATGTGCAAAACATCTTTGAAAACCAGACATAGTAAGAGCCCATTTTGAACCCTAGTGACAAGCTGCGAAGACTGGAACTAACATCGGCCTTATTGGAGATGGCAGCTCCTTGGAGGTATCAAGAACACCATAGACCAAGTGCCTCATCCATTGGGAAATACGGTCAAACATTTGCAAACCCAAAACAACTCATACCAATCCAAAAACATATACATACTACAACATGTATATAAACAAATACTGAAAACTGAAATGTTGCCTCAGGCAACTTATTTATGTACAAATCTAACCCACTTTGCTGCAAAATTAATAGATCAAGTAATGTTGTAATGCCATATCAACCAATCAAGTAACTGTGACAAGGATGCTGCTTGAAAGTGCTTCAACCAGGACACAAATGTAAATGTTGACAGCCATACATGCACATAACGAGTCTAGTTGTGTAAAAGACAATTTGATCTATCATTCAAACTGAATAATTAAAAAAATAAAAATTAAAAATTAAAAATTAAAAAAAAAATTCCATATATGTTGCAATAGGATCGAAAAAACCAGACTCTGTTCGCTGCCCCAACTCCTCAATACATGCTTCCAGCTGCAAACTATCAATGCAAATATCCACGAGCAACCTTACCTTTTGTTCCTTCCGCTGAAAAAGGTCCCCAAAGAATGAGACTCGACAGTCTAGATCCTGGGACTGTATTTGGGTCTCCAATTCAGTTAGACCTCCTTCAATTTTGATGGCAAAGTCTTGAAAAAAATTGAGCTTAACTTCATGGCTGCATCGACAGGATTTCAGATAAGAAGAAAGGGATGAAGCAAAGTTCTCATCTACCTCATCATCCGTGCACATATCTTCCCATTCTCTAAAACCTTGAATAGAGGGCACCTCTATTTTGAATTCTTCCTCTTTCTCCATCCATGTTTCAAGAAAGATATGCCAAAAATCTGCAAAGGACTTAATAGATCTAATAGGAAAACCTTCAATCCATTTTCTACATTTGCCTTGAAACGAATCAAAGAACAATCTGATGAAGACATCTTCCTTTTTAACTCTAAGAATTTCCACAAATGTTTTAAAATTTTCTATATGTTCTAGAGCCAAAGTCAGATCTTCCCCATTGAATTTAGTGCCATTACTCAAAATGTATGCATCCTTTCGTAATTGATTAGGAATACCAGGAAGATTAGAAGAATCGATACATGAATACCTTGAACAAATAGAAGCAACATCTAAGTCCTTCATTTAGCCAGTGGAGCCACCATCAATACTTTGAAACTCGGGACTTCGAACAATGGAGTCGCCAGGTAGATGATTTCAGCCTTCATATGTGTCTGACTGTTGTCCACCATCAGCAATCAGATCTGCAAACTGAATGATCTTTCCCGGATAAAATCAGTCACCTCTTCCCCAGTATGGTCACCACTATGTTAGAGCCTAGATTGACCTCAAGATGAAGGGAGGCAATCTTAGGATAACCACAAACCACGCTTAACCTGGTAGCTAGCCCTACCAGGTCGGGAGAGGGCTCTCTCCTTGTGAATTTCAGTCAAGACGACTGAATCAAATATGGATTTTAGGCTAGGTATGGAGTGCGGGGATTTTGTTTGAAAGTTTTGGGTCGAAACAGCGAGAGAAAGGATGATTTGGACTATGGAATCGATGTCAATTTCTACCGGAAAACTTGGGGCAAATTAAGTGCCATGTTCATCCAAGTGAAGATTGTAAATGTGAGAAGTATAAGGGAGAAGGCCTGCTGCCCTGCAGGCATCAGACAAAGGATGAATCTGCAACAGCAACTTTAGATGAAAGAGAATAACAAGGTTTCTCAATAGAGCATCTAGCAAAGGATGAATTCTACTAAGACAACCATTACAACTAACAGAAGAATCATTATGAAAGGAGCATCATTACGGATGAATTCCTAACATATCACTTAGATAATGCTGAAACAAAGTAGAAAAAACAAAATATGTAAGTGAGTTACATGAAAAACATACTGAACAATAACACCGTGATGGATCCCAAGTCCAAAGGGCAGAAAACTGGTTTATTTAAATGATATTCAGGAAATTTACACAATGCCAAGCAGCCTCTCTGCTGCCAAAATCCAACCACTACACTATGAAATTCATAAAATTTATATATTTAGCTCATCCCTGTATTAAGGGAATTGAGCTCAACCATCTTCTTCAAAATAGAATCAATTACATTAAACTTGGACCGAATTTCTGAAAATAGGTGTTGAAGATGAACTCGTATCTCTTAAACCATAGCACCTGTTACAAAACTAGAAGAGGTTTTTGTAGATAAGATCTTGTTGGAGAAAAACCTCTCTCAAATTTTGGAAATTCGTTTCCAGTTGCTCGGAATCTGTGCCACAAAATCATCTCTAAAACAGAAAATCATTAAAAATTTAAATCTGTGAAAATGAGCTATAAAGATCTAGTCACATATCCAAATTCACAACACCTATGAATAAAATGAAAGAGGTTTTTGTTATATGGCTCGTGGTTAACAAAAACCTCCTTGGGTTTTTCAAAATTACTTTCCATCTGTTCTAAAATGGCACCACACTAAAATGACTAAAATAGTAAAATAAATGAAAAAATTGCTTTGTTTTAATGTAGGCTCCGAATATCACTGCATATCTCCCACATAGTAATGCTTGTGCATAAATTGAAGGAGGTTTTTGTTATTTGGTATGTGATGGACAAAAGCCTCTTTCACTTTTGTAAGATTCCTGTCCAAACTGATTTTGTAGTAAAATTGTCCCTGTGTGTAGCAACTGACCTCAAAACATGCACAACCAAGAATCAATCATTCATTTCAATCATATCTTCTGATCTGGGAGCCGGTTACAGGAGTGCAATATACCGTTGGAAGATTTTTCCAAGCTCCTTTTGATGAACATACTTAGGATATGATTTGCATTGAAACTCATGTGCAAAACATATCTTAAAACCAGACATAGTAAGAGCCCATTTTGATCCCTAGTGACAGGTTGTGAAGACTGGAACTAACAGTAAGCATCTAGAAAATCAAACAGGTTTTGCCAGCAGTCTTTCTTTTCAGCATAAAGTACTAGGACATAAAGATTAAAGAGGGCGAAGGTGATCTTACTTGCAAGGTGTCGAAGTTCGGTATAGATCCAGTGCTGTGTTTGGAAGGAGCTCTTGAGATGAAATTTGTCTTCCCCCCAGAGAGTGGCGAGCCCACCACATGTACCCCTTGCACTTACTGCATTTCCGGCTTTTATTTTCCATTTTACTTTGTTGAGGTCGAGAAGGGCATCCCCTTCCATTTTAGTCTCTTGGAGCATGAGGATCTCAGGGGATTCTGATTTCAAAAGGTTCTTCACAGCTTCAGCTTTAAAAGGATTCCCCAGGCCTCTCCAATTCCAAGAGACTAATCGCATTATTTACTAGCAGAGGGGGGAGCAGACCCTCCCTTGGGAGGCATGGTTCTAGTATTTATGTCGATGGACATCTCAATCGTGGGTTGGTTGCCTTGCATTTTTTGTCTCTCGGCCTCTTCTTCCCTTGCCTCTCTGTGAGATTTCCTCCCAACTCTTTTCGAAAGCCTCTCGATTGTCTCATCTTCCGAGGATCCAGAGATCTCTGGAGACTTCTTCCTTGTCATCTCTACATAGGATGGGGGACTAGAGGCACCTCTTGGAGGTCCGGCTTGTAGAGGGCTTGTTTCCTCCGGTCTTTTATCTTCTACCATAGTAATGGGCTGTTGTTCGGCCTCTTCGACTGCTGGAGCTAGGGGTTCTTCTGGTGTGCTGAGTACTTCAAAGGGATTGTTGGATGTCTTTGCTCTTGTAGGGCCTGTGCTCCCCTCCCCTTGTTCCATGGGAGGTGCTCCGCTCCCCATGGGCACTCCTTTCCCTTTGGTTCTGCTATTTTATTTAGCTGATGCTGATTTCTAGACCTGAGTCCATTGTTCTCCTTTCGAGTTCTCAACCTCCTCTGTTTTCTTTTTGCAATCCCTAGCAAAGTGCCCGTAGCCATGGCAATGTCAGCATTTAAACGGGAGTTGCTCGTAATCTAACACTTGAATGTGAGACTAATCAGCCACCGTGAGCTTTATAGCTTCAGGGAGGCCTCCCTCCAGGTCGACTTCTACACAAATTCTCGCACAGGAGTACTAGTACCTCCTTTTTGTACGATCTATGTATTTTCCGAGCTTATTGCCTATGGTTTCTAGAGATTGGGGTTCCAACAGTGCAGAGGCAAGTGAGGCAGGCGTACCCAAACGGCCACAGCCGAGGGAACATCCTAAGACAGATCGAAATCTGGGGTCCATTGGTTCAAGTATAGACCCTGACGGCCCATGAAATACGGGCCAATTCTGAATATGAGATTCCTATCCTCTATCGAATCAAAGATGAACACGAAGAAGCCCTTACCGACTAAGAGACTTCTAATTCCTTCTTTGACCAGAGATCTCCAGTTCCTTTGCACCCAGGCGTCAATGGCTTTGGGCGAGGGCTAGAGCCTGGTGAACTGCCTTATAAGCCCTCGTTCTACTAGGTTCATAGCCGATCTACAGGGTTCTTCGGTCGGCAGGGAAACCATGGGAATGGTTTCCAACCTTTTGACAAAATTCTGATAGTGTTCGTTTGTTGGGCGTTTGTTGCATGCAACTACAAGCTTCCTAAACGTCGTCAGCTCGGGAGGAAGAGAAGGATCGGCCTCGGGGCCCCCTCTTGGGGCTATGGCGGTGGACCAGCATGCAGATGCACTCTAGATCGGAGGTCTCTGTTGCACCACATGCGCAACTAGGAGGATTTTTCAATTATAAGTTAATTAATTTTATTATATATAAATTAATTAATTAATTAAAAAAATTATATATATATTAATTAATTTAAATCATATAAATAATTAAATTATTTAATTAATAACAAAAAGAGGAATAAAAAAATAAGAAAAAAAAAAGGAAAGGAAATAAAATCTATATATATATATAGAAGTAAAATAAAATAAAATTAATCTAATTATTTAAATTATTTAAAAAAAAGGGCGATTACATAAACCCTAAGTTCATCTCGACAAAACAAATGGGATCAATCATTGAAAAAAATGGAGCTCAATTCTAGAATGACGAAGGAAGAAAGGTTTTCCTATAATGGTCTTCCAGTTATAGATCTCGGAGTAACTACATTAAAAGGAAGTATCTAAGGAAGAGAAGTTAATGTTGCCATCAACCCAAGCAACGATAAAAATTATATCAACATCAACTTAGCAAATCAGCTATTAATTCCAGGGCTAGGCATTGGTGTAAAGAAAACTATTTTTGACCAAAAAGAGTATTAAATTAGTGATCTACAAGTGACAATAGGTCATTATGAGTACATATCTCAATTTCATGTTGTAAGGACAGAGAAAAACACTGACATCATACTCGGTCAACCCTAGTTTAAGGATTTGGATACATTCATGTTAAACATAGAGAAACAAGTTTTGCGTTTCCTTATAAAGGGAAGATGGTCACGTTTTGAGACATAACAAGTAAATCAAAATCAATAAAATTTTCGTTAGAAGAACTTAAGGATATCTCAGACTTCATGTTTCAAAATAACAAAAAAACTATATCAAAGAAACAAAAAGAGTTTGAAGAAGTCATTTGTAGCAAGAACAAAGAAATTTCATGCCTCGGAGATCGCCAAGAAAAACTACTCGAACAAGTCAAGAAAGCTATAGCATCAAAGAAGGAACTCAAGGAGAGTTTATTAGAACAAGAAAAAAAAGAAAATTTATGTTTAAAGAGCCTTAACCAAACATTAGTAGAACAAATCAAGTGTTTAAAAGACGAGAAGTGGGAAGACCAAAATAAAGCTGACTCAAAGAATGAGGAATGCTTAAGTCTCAAAAATCATAATCAAAATCTGTTCAAAGATTAAAAAACGTAAGGACGAAAAGAAATCATTGATGAATAGGTTCAAAGAACTTGTTGCAAAGGAAGCATCAAAATCTCCAGATGTAGCAGTCCAAACTGAAGAAACAAACATCAATACCACTAATCTCGCAGTTCAGGCAAATCCAAACCCTATTGAAGTAAAAATGTACTCAGAGGTTGTCGTTCAAACAAAGGACACCCGAAATAAGGATTCAATAGTTAAGTCAACAACAACAATGCCTGATGGAAATCAAGAAACTACCATAAAAATGTTTAAGGAAGTTCAAACAAGAAAAATTCCTTGTCTACATCCGAATCACAAGAGTAGACGCCTTAATAAATCTACAAATCTATATCACAATAGAACATAAACAAACTTATGTTCCGAAGAATACTGAAATAAGCTCAATCGAGTCATATGATAACTATTCACCACATATTTCCAAGGGTCAAAAGATTGCCCACAAGATTAATCTAGGATGGTCTAATCCATTTTCAGTGCGACAACTTTGTCTATCACTCAAAACATTAAATCATCTTGTATCAACAAAGATGAAAGTTCAGAAATGAAAAAATATTCCGAACAATAGAAGAGATCTGATCTATCATCATTAAGCAAGATTTTTAAAGGGGAAGGCAATGTAACAAACTAAATTTATATAAAAATAAACACAAATAATGTAAAAAACAACAAATAAGATTAATGATTTATTAGTTAGCAATTAATGAAAAGGTATGTCAATAAGGACATAACCGTTAGTGAAAAGGTATTTACCTTTCTATATATACAAGACCCTCATTCTCATTTGTAATCATCCTACATCAATTCTTTTATTCAATCTACAATTACAATTACTGTCCTACGATGGATTTCTTTGTCTATGAGGTATTTTAAATATTCTCGTTGCGTATACGACTTTTGGTCGTTACATTCAGCTACTCTGTTTATTTGTGATTGATTACTGGGGATTTTCATGACTCCATGCCCAATGGACTTTTCTTTCGTTCTATAACCAAAACTTTGAAAAACTTATCTTGACCTTTCATATCTAGCCTAAGATCTAAACAACAAAATTAAAATCATACAAAGAGAACCCTCTCTGAAGTTGGAAGGGCTAGATCCCAGCTTTAAAAGTGGTTTGTGGTTACCTCTACAATTTCCTTTTCAGCCTAGGAAAACTACGGAGTGCTAACAGGGCATTTGAGGACCAGTTCACAACACTTTGAAGGATGACATCCATGGACTTTCTATGTACCAATTGCAAATCCTGGGAAACTTTGTTATTACACATGTTATTTTGTGCTACCTTCATTGCTTACCTAACCCTTGGCCAACCAAGGGGGAAGGTGGCATGGTTACGAGATAACTTGGCAGTATTATTTTCATTCTCTTTTGTTCACTTCAGCATATCATATCTATTGGTCACATATGGTATCATTGGTGGAGGTTGCTTCAAAGACATAAATAGTAACTCTTGTTGCAAGTGCTACTCCATAATTGATCATTGACAAAGAAATCTCCTATCTCCTTACCTTGTCTTCATGATGTTGTCATCATTATTTTCTCTTGGTCATTTGATGGTGGGTTCACGTATTTCCTAGTTGTGGTGTCCTCTAGCTTGGTTGTGTGTCCTTCCTAGTTAGATGTAATCTAGATTAGATCATTATATTGTTTTCCATCCCTCTCAATGCTTTCAAAGAGGAAAAAACTGGAGAAATCAAATCATGGGACCATTTTTACTAGCAAGACCTAATTTGGCAAATTGAGATCTGAAACCTTTTGGAAGCATTTTGAGGAATCAATCAATGTTTTCGTGGGTAAAACTTTGTCGTTGTAGCGGCACACCTTTTCTTCCTATTCTACACATAGATACCTTTCCAATGGCGCAAGAATTGCCTCAATCGGAGTCTATATGCAAACGTTAGGCCACTTAGAAGTTGATCTTCATATTTTGACCACCATAATTCGAGAGGATGCCACATTAGCTTCCTAGGATAGAGTAGGGCAGCTATTAATTGAAATTCTCCTTAACCTTAATAATTGCTTGTGAACTTTAGTTATCTTCTTGTGTTTCCTTATTACATCTTTTCATCAAACAATTATCAAGAGAAAAATAATAAAGACAATGGACACAAGTATTAGGCTCCAAGCCAGGGGAAAACCCAAAAAATCTCTTCTCTTCTGCTTCAAATGAGAAAACCAAGACCCAAAACCCTAGACTAAGTCCTCCTCCAAGCACCAATTTAGCCCTCCAGAAAACCCTTTCAATTAGGTCAATGATCGACCAAGACAACAAGAGTCAATCTTGCTTCAACCAGCTTCCAGCTTCAACTTCGGCCACCAACTTCGACCTCCAACTTCAGTGCTGCAATCGCTGCAAAAAACCCTAATTATGGCATGTGTCAACCCTTCAAGAAGTCTTTCTTCAAATAAGCCAAGGTCTCCAAAGTCAAACTAGAGCAATTCATACCTGCAATTCTCGACTTTCCTTGAAAAAGAGCCAATGAATCATCAATGAAGGCATTGTATTGAGCCTTGCAAAATAGAGTTAACCATGGCTTCCTCTTAAAGATGAAAGTGATCTTCATGAACACTAGGTTATCTTCTTATACTGCTACCTTTCAAGATGATGATGTAAACATCTTGACAACAAAATTGCCAAAACCATACTCAATCCATATGTTCTTTGAATTGAGTTCAACATCAACAATTGAAAACTTGCCTCAACTGTCATCATGGATTCCTGCAATATCCTTCCAAGTAGCAAAACAGCGTGTTAACCAGATAACCAAAATCAAAAATATTAATATTAGACTTACCTTATTATGATGGCCTCTTACTTAAATCCATTGAGATCATCATCCTTTCACATGATCCATCTCCATAAGAATCTTTCTCCGTGCATTCATTTTAATCAGGGTACCCATGGATCGAACTTGATTACCAAGCTAAAGCATCTTCCTTGGAGTTGTCATTGTTAACTCCCTTTCTTTCCTTTGGAGACTATACTTGATGTTGATCAATATTGTCAAATTTGTGCCATGCAATCTTGTGAGAGAGTCTTGATCTCCATCCATTCCAAAGCATATCAAATTTCTTCTTTCAAGCATCATGCATCCATATGGAAGACTTGTCGAGCACACTTTTATATCCAACTCTTTCTGCAAGATTCTTGTAGATATGAACCTTACCCTAGAGAAGAGTTACTTGAAATATGCATACCTTTGCTTCCATATAATCATCTAGCCATCCTTTCTTGAAAAAGTTTGCTTCTTGTACCTGTCAAAGATAGGTTCCTTTTCCCAAGAGTAGAAAGACTTCCATTATACCCTTCACACTACAATTTGACCATCTACATTCCTTCATTCTTCAAAAGTATTGTTTCCATACTAGATGGAATATATACTAATCATGTCATAATGCTTTTTCCAATAACCTTCCAAAATGATGGTTCTTATAGGATCTCGATGATCCCTCTTTACAAAATGACTACCTCTAACATGTTAGAAAATGCTTGGATGAGCAATTATATGCAATATGGTTCCAATCTTCTCATTCTTTTTAAACTAGATGATCTTTCCCAAAGCAATTAATCAAGTAGATTCTAATTTCTCTACTATCATATGCTTCTATATATGACGCAATGCTTTTACAAAAAATCAAGACTTCTTCCAGAGAATGCAACAATGCATGCTACTCTACTTTCTACTTAAGAAAGACAAATTTCATAAAGAACCTGGTATGGAGCTTCCTTCAATAGTAAAGATCCTTGGGATCTTCTCCTTTCGGCTTCTTCTCAAGTTCTCCCTTCTCTTCAACTATGTGAGCCTCACTTCTTTCCTTTCTTTTATTGTTCTGTTTGTTTGGACAATCCCTCTTAAAGTGACCATACTCATTACATCCAAAGCATTGAACCTTGGACATATCTGTCTTTTTCTTGGACTTTCCAAACTTCCCTTTCTTCAACTTCTTAGACTTTGCAATAAAGGCTTGAGACCTTTCATTTAATTCAGTGGCATCCTTTCTCGTGATCCTGGATTCTTTCAAGATACATTGAGCCCATATCTCATCAAATGGTGTCGTATCCTTTTTAGAGTAGATAATAGTTGCAAAACTACTCCAATCAGGGGGCAAAGCGTTTAATACACAAATGGTCATTTCATAGTCGGAAACAGTTTGTCCAAGTCCTTGCAATTGATCCCTTGTTTGTGAGATCTTCATGAGATAAGTGGTCATGTCTTCATCCTTTGACTTCCTTATTCTATATAGTTGATTCCTCAAGGAAATTTTTGACCCAATGTACTTATAGAATACAACTTCACCAACTTATCATACATAGCCTCGGATGTCTTCAAATTAGCAACAAAGAGAACAAGATGATCTTTTATAGATTCAATAATGATTCTTTGTGCCCTTACTTCTCCCTTCTTGTATTTTGCTAACTCTTGAATCCTTTTTTCAAGTATAGCTACTTCACCAAGGACATTTTCCATGACTTCAATTTTTGTGAGTGCCAAGTGATCATGATGAAGAAGACTCTAAAAAAGTCCATATTGTAACTCCAATTAAGAGTTGAAGAAGTCAAATCTAACCACTAGTAGGCTATTGGGTTGTGTTATAACTGGGCCACCAAGATGTTGAAGAAAGTGTAACCAGGTTCGGTATTTACAGATGTAATTTTGATCTTTGTAGTTGTCAAGAAAAAGAAATATTATTTTCGTAAATTATAAGAATGAGTTTCTTTCTCATTTCTCAGGTCTAGGAAAGTCAAAGAGTCAAAGTCATGTATAAGGAGCTCTTCTTAAGCCTATGTGTAAATGTATACTAGTCTAAAAGGCCCTCCAAGACAAGCACAACCTCCTGAAGACATCAACTAACAAAACGATGTAAAACACAGTCATGTCGACCTACAAATATATGTATAAATGACAAGTCGGCTCATATAATAGACACATCCTTTCAATGGACACGTAGGCTAATCATGGAGGACGAACTACTATAAATACCCAACTAGGGTATCCGCAAAACAACAATGAAGAACTCAGACTTGTCTGAGATTTTCGAAGGTCTGTCACAGGGTAATTTTCATATGGGTACAGGTCAGGTCCCCGCATTACAGGAGTAAGGATACCTCTGCAACTTCTGTGGCAATTATAGTGATAAATATCTCGGTCCCCTCATGGTCTCAGTCACAATTAGAGTGATATCTTCGAACTCCTCTCTGAGATTGCAGATAAGGAACAGTGGTACAAGAAGCTCGAATGAAGGTCGCAGATCAGTGCTTTGGATGGATCACTGTGATCTTCAAATAGGCATTACAATGGCACAACTTCTCGACATAACTGTGATCTCAGTGCAAGGAGGATGTTGTCATAAGTCTTGGTACAGCAGTGTTGCAACAACAGTAATATCAGTGATTACCTTTATAGTGCAGCAATAACAAGACCTCGTTGACATGGTGATAAAGCAAGAGGCAACTGTAAGGATCTTCGTTGTACTATGATAAAGATCTCGGTGAAGTAGCAATGATGATGATGATGATCTCAACATCAAGAACAGGATTGGTGTCTTGGTCTTAGAGTGGCCTAGTAGGTCAAGGGTCATGGTCTTGGTATTCGTCAATGGGAATCTCTATAAGAAGAATTTTGTGCGGGTTTTCCTCTCCAAGAGGGAGAGGTTTTGGCCCTGGAAAAAAGCCAAACATCTTGTGTTCTTGTCTCTTTGTTTTGGTAGCTATTTGATGAACTAAAGAAGACACACTCTAATAATAATAAGTAAAGATTGGAATAAGAAGAAAAATTGAAAACACCTCCCAAATAGTTATAATGCTAAGAAGAATCACATTAACTACATTTGCCCTAGATTGTTCAACATGGTTTTAGAGCTAAGGTGTTGAAGTCAAAGAAAGGGCAGCGAAGAGATATTCAAGGATCAGCTTCAAGAAGGGCATCAAAGCAAGTTGAAGGGTTTTGTCAAGATTGAAGGATCAAGTCTACAACAACAAGAACTTGTGTCTCCACATCAGTCATCATCAAAAGACAACCAAGACTCTCATCAAGAGATCTACAAAGCTATGAAACTCAAAGGACCTCAAAATAAAGATCTCATCATCTTGGAAAAGATTGAAGTAGTCCTGACCTACTCTACAAAAGAAGGCGGAGCAGATTGAAGGCGAGAAGGCATTGTCATCTTCAAGGTTATAATCAAGCAAGGATCATTTCCTTATCCAAGAAGAAGATCATCCAAGGAAGCAGCAAATCATCCCTATCAAAATGAGCAACCTTTTCTATTAAGGAAAGGCTTTCTCACTTGAAAGAAGATCATCCAAGAAGAAGCCCTCATACATCTTCTTCAACCATCATCAAAGCAATCAAGGTGAAGATTTCATGTCAAGTAAGTATCTCTCATTTTATAATCAAGTTTGGTTAAATGACTTCGTGTTTGCAAGGAGATCTATAAATCGGTTGGGTCATCGAAATTCCTTGCATAAGAAAGGAGGATAGATATAGTCCCTGGAAGAGAAGTCATTGGTATTTATGGAAAAGTATCTGAAGGTCAAGCGTTGTTTGAATGCATCAAAAGACTCGTAGGATTATTATGAATCAATTAAAGGTCCTCTCATCCCTATGTAGCAAGAGAGAAGACATTAAAGAGATATATGAAATAGTAGAAGATATACTCTCTAAAATGCAATGAAGAAATGTCATATCACTTAGACCTGATTGAAGGTATCAAAGAATGAAGGAATATCTTCATAAGATCTCCATTGGGAGATCTGGGAGACATGATAAGAAGATGATCATCATTGTTCTGAAATACACTAACTGATAACCAAGGTAACAAATGACAAGAAAGTTACCTCATTCAACAACTTGTGGTCTCTATGTTGGATAGAAAAGACAAGTTGAGAGCAAAAGTGTTGAAGGTTAAATGACTCAAACATGTGCAGAAAGAAAAGGAAAGTTTTGTCCTCAAACAAGAAAGAATAGTATAGCTAATATTCAATGCTATGAAGAGATTATAGAAAGAAGCTCATATCACTAGAAAGATGGAGGAAGCTGAAGATATAGACCAAGGAAAGAAGGTGTAACGGATCTCTACTATGATCTAGATGATATCCCTCATAAAAGGGTCCTATCAGAAGCTCCTAAATCTTGTGTTATAGATATGACCAAGATAATAAGATGCATCATGGCATCATGGAAGCATGAGAAACAAGAGCTCGTGACATCACTATGTGAATCATGAAGGACAAAATCTATGGCAGTCAAACATGAAGGATATAACTCTTGGGAACCTCATTGGACATAGAAGGAAAGAAAGAAATCATCCAAGACAAGACTCATCATACATCAAGTCAGAAAGGAAACGTCTGCCAGATGGGGATATACAAGATCCTCAAGATTCTCTAACAGAATCCTCATCGGAGGGTTCACTAATCTAGAGAGGAAGCAAGTGTTTCATCAAAAACTCCAACTTGTGGATTTCATGGATGAGGTTATGGTGACATAGGAGAAGAAGTAGATCAAGGGGTTGAAGACACTGCAATCAAGGAAGTTTTTGAAAGAAGCCTAGATGACTTAAAGGTGAAATGAGGTATGTATGTTTGCATTTAAATTTATAATGTCATGTCATATGGTTGCATGTAACATGGATCATTACTTCTATCTTGAGAAGCATGATCAAGGGAAAAGGATCTCCTCCTCTGAAAAGATGCAGAAAGGCATAAGTCACATTAGATGAAATCAACATAATATGTCCTCATATAAAGTATGAAGTGGTTGACAACAATTAAGAAACTCTCATTGAAAGCTCCTAGGAATGGAATGTGTGAGGAAGGAAGAGATCGTGAGATATGAAACCATGACGAAGGCAATCAACATCCAAACGACCAAGAAGATTTGTCTAGGAAATCTCCCGGAAAGATATGAAGGCTCTGATGAAAGTCTGAAAAAGATGATGACCTTTGACAATGGATATCCTTGGGAGATGTGTCAACATGTATGCAGGATGTTGATACCTACAGGAAGATGTCATGATGAAGAGCCATCTCGAAAGGTACTATTTAATTTAATGTTATGATTTCTTGAATAATATCTAGATAAGTTCATGCAGGGCTACTGGAACAAAAGTTGTAAGTACAAGGACAACTAACATTCGTGTGGTAGATGGAAATCCCTGAAAGAAACATGATGAGGAAGAAGTAGCCATATGATGAAGGTTCCAGATATGTATCAAGAAGGCCACTTTCCATGAAAAGAGGAATGACATGACGGACTAATAAAGAAAGTGATTCATGGTTGTTGCCCTACAAGAAAGAAGCTCAACTAAATTTCATGACATCAAGGAAAGAACTTGATCAAGCAGTTGAATGACCCACGAAGAAGAAGTTGTTGATGAAAAGAAGAATCCCTAGTTAAGAGGGAGCTCTAACAAGTCCCTAATTGAGAAGGAGCTTGGGAAAGTTCCTGGTTAGAGGGAACTTGGGTACATTCCTTTATAGGAATGGGCATATCCTCCCTAATTGAGAGGGAGAGATCGACACAACATTCTTGTCTTCATTTGGGAAGAAAGAATGGAGGATTGGGTAATCATCTGGCATCCGACGTTGTTTGAGGATGTGTAGGGCATCCAAGATAAGAGTAGGCAAGAGGACTGATATTCTTTGAGGGTTGGGAACCCAAGATAAGAATAGTCCTAGAAGGTCATATTTAGTGAATACCCGGGTGGGTATGTACCTTGAGAGACAATGATGAAGGTGTTTGTAGTCATTGGTCTCGCCAACATTGTGCTCTGATCTGATGAGAGATGGAGTTGTCAGTAAGGCCTTGTTGTGGAAACAATGTTGGTTACTATGATGCTATACAGATTGGTTACCACTCTAATTCTTCTTATGAGAAATTCTTCAGATTGAAAATGACCGGGTACCATTATAAATACCTCCCTAGTTAAGAAGGAGTGTTGAAGAAAGTGTAACTAGGTTCGGTATTTACAAATGTAATTTTGATCTTTGTACTTGTCAAGAAAAAGAAATATTATTTTTGTAAATTATAAGAATGAGTTTCTTGCTCATTTCATAGGTCTAGAAAAGTCAAAGAGTCAAAGTCTTGTATAAGGAGCTCTTCTTGAACCTATGTGTAAATGTATACTAGTCTAAAAGGCCCTCAAGACAAGCACAAACTCCTGAAGACATCAGCTAACAAAAAGATGTAAAACACGGTCATGTCGGCCAGCAAATATATGTATAAATGACAAGTCAGCTCAAATAATAGACACATCCTTTCAATGGACACGTTGGCTAATTATGGAGGACAAACTACTACAAATACCTAGCTAGGGTATTCGCAAAATAACAATGAAGAACTCAAACTTGTCTGAGGTTTTCGGAGGTCTGTCATAGGGTAATTATAGTATGGGTACAGGTCAGATATCCGCATTACAAGAGTAAGGATACCTCTGCAACTTCGGTGGCAATTACAGTGATAAATATCTCGGTCTCCGCATGCTCACAGTCTCAGTCACAATTATAGTGATATCTTCGAACTCCTCTCTGAGATTGCGGATAAGCAACAGTGGTACAGGAAGTTTGAATGAAGGCAGCAGACTAGCACTACGAATGGACCACTGTGTTCTTCGGATAGAAATTACAGTGGCACAACTTCTCGACATAATTGTGATCTCAGTGCAAGGAGGATGTTGTCATAAGTCTCAGTACAGCATTGTTGCAACAATAGTAATCTCAGTGATTACCTTTATAGTGCAACAGTTACAAGACCTCGTTGACATGGTGATAAAGCAAGATGCAACTATAAGGATCTCCATGGTACTATGATAAAAATCTTGGTGAAGCAATAATGATGATGATGATCTCAACATCAAAAGGAGGATTGGTGTCTTGGTCTTCGAGTGGCCTAGTAGCTCAAGGGTCATGGTCTTGGTATTCGTCAATGGGAATCTCTATAAGAAGAATTTTGTGTGGGTTTTCCTCTCCAAGAGGGAGAGGTTTTGGCCCTGGCAGAAACCCAAACATCTTGTGTTCTTGTCTCTTTGTTTTGGTAGCTATTTGATGAACTAAAGAAGACACACTCTAATAATAATAAGTGAAGATTGGAATAAGAAGAAAAATTGAAAACACCTCACAAATCGTTATCATGCTAAGAAGAGTCACATTAACTACATTTGCCCTAGATTCTTCAACACAAGAGAAAAAGGGGTTCCATTCTTTTCGAGTGCATTTGTTCCATAGATGAGGAGAGTAACCGAAAGGGATAGGGAGAGAGCACACAGAGAGGATTTGTGCATCGTAGTAGCCCACGGGCCACATGTTTGTACTCATAGCCAATTTTCTATTCAAAGGCGGAGAGAAAAGCGGCCTCATCTTCTAGCTAGGTTTTCTCCTGAAAGGGTTTCCTAGGTTACATCTTGTGTCAAATCATGATTTGTGAGTTTTTATTTCATTGTTCTTTATTTTCTACATAAATTTTAATTTGCAAGCATATGCAATTAATAGTAATTTGTAGATTCAGAAATCTAAAGAGAAATAAACACTCATAGTGTAGATTTCAGATCTTTAAGTATAATTTTATCAGATTTGTTGTGACGAACTATCCAGTGAAATATCCACGGCAATGTACGGATCATATTGGTATCAAAGCAAGTTTATTTGGGTATTTTGTGGAGATTTGCGAGGAATCTAGATTGCATAAGCCAAAAGTCATAATATTCATGGTCGATGAACCTGTGAATAATCATCTTGGTTTTGCAGAGGAGAGATTTTCACAGCTGGAAGCACAAGTTGTAGATATAATTCGTAATGTGAATCTCCTCATGGCGGCCCTAAGCAATAAGGTTAGGCTATTTGGAGAAGATGGGGGTTCTAACGCAAAGGTCCAATCAGATCAGAGATCAAGAGATCGAGAAGAGGGGCCCAAGAAAGAACCCAAAAAAGATCAACCTAATTCGAGTGTCATGAACCATTCACAATCCCTATTCAAAATGGAAGCAAAGGTCGATATAAAGCCATACCAAGGTGAGATCGACACTCTGAAGCTAACTCACTGGTTGCAACTCTTGAGAAATCTAGGGCATCGAGATTAGGTGATTTCTCTTCTATTGATAATTGCTTGTGAGTGCTTTTTACTTCTTATATTAGGATCTTCTTTTACTTATATTATTATAGCGTTATTCTTCATCAAATAGCTACCAATGCATAAAACATAAAGACACAAAATATAGGCTATCAACCAGGGCCAAAACCTCTCCTTCTTGAGAGGAAAACCCGAACAAATTCTTCTTCTTATAGAGATTCCAATTGACGAATACCAAGACCAAGACCTTTTTTCCACTCCAAGACCAAGTCACAAACCTTCCTTGATGAAATCCTTCTTGAAACAAACTTGTTGCTCTTTCCTTCTCATATGGTCAATGCAAGTCAAACTGTCTGCACTACTGCAATTTCGGTTTCATCCACAAATTTGCAACCTCGACTTATCTTATACCCTTGCAATTCTCACGTGTGAGCTGTTTGGAGGTATCTTCCTTCTTCGCTTGACTAGGAGACTATCCTTCCTCAGTTCGGCTTGAGGATACACTTTTTCTTTTCCCAAATATGCCTTCTTATGATAACTTAAATACCTCGGCCCTGTCTACAATAGGTGACAGCAAATCCTTACATGTATGGAGTGTATTTTAGCCCAAAACAAACCCAAGAAAGCTTCTCTCTTCCTTCCAGCTAGGAAACTCCCTTTCGCTAACCTTCGCACCACTTTCTATTTCAGACCTTGACTGAAATTCATCACAGAAATTGTGTCTCTAAAATAAGGTCAAGCTGCCCTATTTATAGTTGTTTCCCATGCTAATTAGCCGACATGACATGTAGATGAACCGACGTGTCCTTTGGTGAAGATATTAGTATCCTTCTTGAAGCTGACTTGTAGGAGAGGTCTTGTGCTTGTCTTGGAGGGCTTTCATACTTTATTTAATGACTCATACAAAATGTAACATGCCCAAGAAGGGTCCTTCATACATGAGATCGATTCAATTTGACTTTTATGACTAGATGACAATTCCTAAAGGCTCACAATGGGAACCATTACTAAAAATAAAATTTCTTGCTCATGAAACCCATGAGATAAGAATTACAATAATAATTTTATTTTTCTTCTTTTCATCAATTACATCAAATCACAATTACATGTCATTGTGATGACTAAACCTAGTTACACTTTTCAACACTCCCTCTTAACTAGGGAGGTATTTATAATGGTACTTGGTCATTCTCAATTTGAAAAATTTCTCATAAGAAGAGTCGGATTGGTAACAAATTTGTATAGCATCATATCAACCAGCATTGTCACATAGCAAGGCCTTGACTAACAGCTCTATCTCTCCACGAGATCTGAGCACAATGCTAGCAAGACCAATGATGTATAGACACCCTCATCATTATCTCTCTTGGAACATACCTCACCTGGGTTCTCAGGGTGTGTTCCAATAGGACTATTCTTATCTTGGATTCTCAGTCCTCTACGACTACTCTTATCTCAAATGTCGTAACACATCTTCAAAGAGCACTAGATGCTAGATGTTTACTCAATCCTCCATTATGTCTTCCCAAGTGAAGACAAGAATGATGTGTTTGTCTCTCCCTCTTAACTAGGGAGGACATATCTATTCCAAGAAAGGAATGTACCTAAGCTCCCTCTTGGCTTAGGAATTTTTGCTTCCAAGTTTCTACCAAGTAAGAAACTTGTTTCCAGGCTCCCTCTTAATTAGGGACCTACAACAACTCTTCAGGTGGAGATGATGGGACAACCAACTACTTGAAGAACTCCTCCTCACGATGTCATGAACTTCTTTTCGTTATCTAAGAGTCTTCATGTTTGGGACTTCTTTATAGGGCACAAACCATCCATCACATCCATCCATGAGTCAGTCATGTCATCATCGGAAAGTGATCCATCAGTCCATATATGTCCTTCCTTCACGCCATGATGCCTTCTTCATGCCATGTTTCCTTAAGGATCTTTCATCATACTACATGGGCATCGGTGGTGGAAGATATCCATAGTTCTTCCCTCGGCAGTCCTGCATAAGCCCATCCAGATATTGGTTCAAAAATAAGAAATGAACACTTACATCAAAATTACCTTTGTGATTGTCTTTCATCATGACATCTTCTAGTTTGCATCAGCGTCCTGCATACATATTGACACATCTCCGAAAGATATATATATTGTCAAGGGTCTCTTTTTTTTTCCAGACTCCATTAGAATCTTCATATCTTTCAAGGAGAAATCCTAGTCAAATATTCTTGGTCTTTGGATGTTGATTGCATTTTTCCATGGTTGTATATCCCACGATCTCTTCCTTCCTTTCTTCACACATTTCATTCCCAAGTACTTTCAATCAGAGTTCCTCCAATTAATGTCAACCACCTCATACTTCATATGAGGACATATTATGTTGATTTCATCTCGTGAATGTGTGACCCATGCATTCCTGCATCCCTTCGAGGGAGGAGATCCTTCTTTTTTATTATGCTCTTAAGATAGAGCATTGATCCATGTTACCTACAACCATTGACATGACTCTACAATATCGAATGTAACCATACATACCTCATTTTTCCTTTGGGTCATCCAGACTTCCTGTAGCAACTCCCTTGATTGAAAAAGCTTCAATCCCTTGTTCTGCTTCTTTTATGTCATCACACCATCACCCCATGAATTCCATGAGTTTGAAATTCTTGATGAAACGCTTTTTCTCTTAATCAGTGAATCTTTCGATGAAGATTCCATCAGAGAATATTGAGGATCTAGAGTATCCCCATCTAGTAGATGTTTCCTTTTGACTGAAGTCTGATGAGCTTTGACCTGGTTTTCTTTTCCAGAAGTGCCACTTATGTTTCCAACGAGGTTTCCAAGAGCTATATCCTTCATTGTTGACTACCATAGATTCCAACCATCTTTCATGCTTCTCTATGATGATGTCCCGAGCTCTTGCTTTCAATGCTTCTATGATGCCATGATGCATCATCATTTTCTTAGTAAATCATAATAGTCATATACTTCAACATAAGACTTAGGAACTTGAAAAGAACTTATGTGAGGAAGACTATCTCAGTGATATAGATCTCTTTCGTCCTCTTTCTTGGACTTCTTCTTTTTAGCTTCCTCTACTTCTTTGGTGACATGGGCTTTCTTCTGTTCCTCTTTTGTTATTATCCTTCTTGGTCTTAGGACAATCTCTTTTGTAGTGCCAATATTCTTAAGACCCATAGCATTGAATCTTAGTCATGTCCTTCTTTTTCCGAGAACCAGACTTCCCAAATTTTCCTTTTCTTCTTGTCATTGTAGCATAAGCTTGATTTGGCTCACTTGCTCCCACATCAGATTTGGCCTTTAGTCTAGATTCTTCAATCTTGTGCAATGACCATAGATCCTGGAATGGCGTAGCTTCTTTCTTCCCATAAATACATGAAGTAAAGTTACCCCACTCCTCCATTAACACATTTAATACAACTGTATCATTTTTCTATCAGACATGACTTCTCCCAGATCTTGTAGTTGATATCTGATTTCAGATATCCTCATAAAGTATGAGGCTATTCCATCTTCCCTTGACATCTTCAACTTGTAGAGTTCTTGCGTTAATGAGATGAATTCTCCAATAGTGCTTACGGAATACAACTCTACCAGTTTGTCATTGATTTCTTTTGAAGTTTCGAATTTAGATACAGATGGGATGAGGGGATCCTTGATGGATTCTATGAGAATCCTTTGAGCCCTAACTTCCTCTTTCATTAACTTTGCAAGAGCTTGAGCATCTTCCTTTCTTGGTTTAGTGATAGATCCTATGACATGTTCCATAACCTCATTTTCAATGAGATTCAAATTTGTCATTTTCTCTCATGCAAGATAGTTTGAAGCCCCAACCAATTTGTTGCTTCCCTTGCAAAAAGACATTTTGATAGATTTAGATGTGGACATAAATATACTTGATAGGATGCTCCTTCTCCTTGTTACTTCCTTGATGTTGATGATGATATAGAGAATAGAAAACTTCTCCTTGACGAAGATAGTTTTCTTCAATAATGATCCTTGATCTCACAGAAAGGGAGATCCTTTAGGATTTTTTGATGGTGAAGTCTTGTTGATGAAGATCAATGATGACTTCATGATGATGTCTTCAATGGTAGCAGTCTTGCTTCAACGAGAGAGGGATCGCCTTAGAGTCTTGATGACAACGCCTTTTGATCTAGCTTCCTTTGGATCTTAACTTTAAGATGATCTTCGCTTTGATGCCTTTCTCGAGATTTGATCCCGAGTGTGTCCCTTGATAAGATGGCCTTTCTTGACTTTGTTACCTTCACTTTGATACCATTTTGAGAAATCTAGGTCATCGAGATTAGGTGATTTCTCTTCTATTGATATCTACTTATGAGTGCTTTTTACTTCTTAAATTAGGATCTTCTTTTACTTACATTATTATAGTGTTATTCTTCATAAAACAACTACCAATGCATAAACCATAAAGAGACAAGAGGCACAGAATATAGGCTATCAGCCAAGGCCAAAACCTCTCCTTCTTGAGAGGAAAACCCGAACAAATTCTTCTTCTTATAGAGATTCCAATTAACAAATACCAAGACCAAGACCCTAGACATTTTTGCCACTCCAAGACCAAGTCACAAACATCCCTTGATGAAATCCTTATTGAAACAAACTTGTTGCTCTTTCCTTCTCATATGGTCAACACAAGTCAAACTGTCTGCACTACAGCAATTTCGGTTTCATCCACAGATCTATAACCTCGGCTTATCTTATACCCTTGCAGTTCTCACGTGTGAGCTGTTTGGAGGTATCTTCCTTCTTCGCTTGACTAAGAGACTGTTTCCTCAATTTGGCTTGATAATACACTTGTTCTTTTCCAAGATTTGCCTTCTTATGATAACTGAAATACCTCGGCCCTGTCTGCAATAGGTGACAGCAAATCCTTACACGTGTGGAGTGTATTTTAGCCCAAAACAGACACAAGAAAACTTCGCTCTTCCTTCTTTCCTCATGCTAGCTAGGAGACTCCCTTTCGCTGACCTTCGCACCACTTTCTATTTCAGACCTTACCGAAATTCATCACAGAAATTGTGTCTCTGAAATAATGTTGAGTTGCCCTATTTATAGTTGTTGCCCATGCTAATTAGCCGACATGACATGTAGGTGAGCCGACGTGTCCTTTGGTGAAGATATTATTATCCTTCTTGAAGTTGACTTGTAGGAGAGGTACTGTGCTTGTCTTGGAGGGCTTTCATACTTTATTTAATAACCCATACAAAATGTAAAATGCCCAAGAAGGGTCCTTCATACATGACATTGACTCAACTTGACTTTTATGACTAAAAGACAAATCCTAAAGGCTCACAATAGGAGCCATTACTAAAAATAAAATTCCTTGCTCATGAAACCCATGAGACAAGCATTACAATAATAATTTTATTTTTCTTCTTTTCATTATGAAGGCCGAACCGAGTTACATTTTTCAACAACAACAATTAGAATTTTATTTCAGTGTTCCTCATATAGAGGAAGAAGAGAAGATTTTATTTGTGTGGCTAAACTTATAGGGCCATGATCTGACCTGGCGGGAAATCCACATAAAGACCTTGAGGTTGGAGGGAGATCCTCTAGTGAAGAAATTGGAGGACTTTAAAACCCTCATAAACTCAAAATTTTACCCTAAGAGGACTAGTGGATCCGCTGCTATTAAAATTCCACAAAACTCTGCAACTACTTAGATGAATAACTGAAAACTGAAACTAGTTTACTTTCACCAAGATACAAAGTTTCTTAACAATTCATGTGCATCGGAATAAAAATACAGAGATAAAAACACATCACACAAATATTGACACACTTGTTTTCTCTGGAAACCCAATAGGGAAAACCTGCTTGCTTGATGTGGGTATTTTATTGATTGTCTTTAAGCACTTGGATCTATTACAAAGCAATTTGCCTCTCTTGAGAAAGCATTATGCTTCTCACACAAATCTCAACTAATGCAATTGATCTTGGCTTGGCTTGATCACTACTTGGTCTCGGTTCCTGCACAAAATTGATCCTCTACTACCTCCTTGACTTGCACTGCAAACCTTGTTGTTTTGCTTCAATTCTACTCCTCCTTCCTTGTGCACTTGGCCTCCTTATTCCTTGTGTTGATCTCCTATTTCCTAGCGCACTAGTTCCCTACTTCTTAGCATACTTCAGCCCCTATTCTTTAGGAGCCCAACTCCTAAATCTTGCACACAACCAACTCCTAAATCCTAGTGCACTTGTGCCTCCTATTCTTTAGGACACAATTCTTGTGCTTCATAATCAAGGCTCTCTCTCACAAACTCGTGTGCTTGCTTTGTCTCACAGCCTTGTGCACAAAACAATGATTATTCCTTGTGCCTTCATCCTTCCTTTATAGGCCCAATTTGAACGTGAAAGGAGGCCCAGTTCCAAATTTAGAACTCAAGTTCTGATTGATGAGTTATCTGAGAGTAACACACTTTCTCTCTCCAATCAACATTGGTGTTCTTAACTCGTCCTTCCTTCAATCAAGACTAAAGGCTAACTCGCTCTAGCTGAACTGCTAACTGCCACCTTGTTTTGTAGTCAAACTGATGAAGACTCCTATATAACTGAAACTTCAACTCTACGCATGTTGACTTGATGATTATTCCAGTAAACTAGAGATAACTCATCCTAACTACAATCTAACACATGAGGACAATTCAAGGTCTTCATTGGCTAAGGCACAAGCCAAACACCTTGCTCGCTACATTTTCAACACTCCCTCTTAGCGAGGAAGGTACTTCAAGAAGAACCTCTTCCACCTGGATCTGTCTTCAATGTTGACACCTAATCATGGGGATTGGGTGAACACTTGTAAATAATGTAAATAGAAAATAATGGAAAATGAAGAGTCATCGAGAGGTGAAACCCAAGAGTCACTCCCTGATGTATATAACGATGAGTAATCCTAATGAATAAGCAAAATTGATTTGAGGAGTTACCTCCTGGCCTGACATGGTATTAGAGCACAAGTCCGAAATTAGTTTTCTGCAGTGTAACTCCTGTTAGATTTCTCTGCCATATTTTGTCCCTCTGCTAGAGGTTGTTGGAGGTTTTGTTGCGATATTATTGTGTTGCAGTCAAGCATACCATTCTGTTGGCCTTCCTCTGTTGTATAATCGACCCACAGGTCCGAAGACCCACTTGGCTCAGCCCTCCGTTGCACAGTCGATTCCACTAGCCTCACTGGTATTTTATTGTGGTATTACTTGGTATTTTTATTGTGCTGCAATTAGCGTGAATTTTAATATCGCTAGTACCATACACCTGCACAGTCACTCAACTCACACCTACGTTGGTTTTGAATGCTGCTCATAGTGTAACACAAAGCATATACCTTGGCCCTCTTGCTTCACATTGCGTTGCTCAACCTCAGTCCCTCGACCAGAACAAAACCCGACCTCGGTCCATACTTCGCCTTTGTTAGCGCTACATACTTCACATTTGTGTAGCCCCTCTGCACAACCCTCCCTCCCTCCTGCACAATCGGCCATCCGTCCTCCCCTCGTCGCTACACCTACGTCAAGACGAAGGCCACTGTCGACAATGTCCCGCTCATATACGTTACCCAATTCAGGTATTTTAAGGACTTTGGAAAGGGCGAGATGTCCTCGCAGCTTCTCGTAGTCGAGGCCAAGCCTATTTCTTAGTTGGTCGAGAAAAAGATCAAGGAGGCTGGAAGGGCAGTCATGTTGACTGCCTAAGTGGAGTTTTAATATTGTTTGGGTTTTAGTGTTTTAAGGGGATTCAGGCTTTTAACCTTAGCTTTCAGAATTTTTATATCTGTTAATTTTTTGGGTGCTAGTGGACAGTGTTCTGTAAACCCTTAAAATGTGTATGGATTATGTTATTTCTATTTTGAGTTCTGTAAACTTCTGCTATATAAACCTCCCTCCTTCATATACTCCCTTTCTTATATAATACCTCTGCTACATATTTATATCGGAATTGTAATTTATTTTTTTTACAAAACTACCATCGGAAGTGCAATTTCTTACAGCATATTGGGAGCAGAAGTACTTGTTTGTTACAGTACACAGTTTTAAAATGCATTCATTGATATCTATTGTGGGAGTGGTCCTCACCAGGAAAGAGAACTATCCAGAATGGTCACGGAAGATCAAGCACACTCTCATTTTCAATGAGTTGTGGAAAGGAGTTTGTGTAGGAGAAGGAGATAATGAACCGACAAAGCCTACCTTAGAAAAGGAACTTTCCATTTGGGAAAACAAGAACAGCAAAGCCTATGCCTTGATTGCAGCTTCTGTAAATGAAAAGGTGAGTCACCATATTTCACCATTTTCGAATGCTTTTGAAGCCTTACAAAAATTGAAGGAACTCTATGACTCACACACTACGCTTGAAGTTGTCCAGCTGATGATTAAATTGTTCAACCTTGAATTACAAAATGATGATCCTCTTGCTCTTGCATCAGAAGTAAAATCTATTATGCATGATATCAAAGTCACTAATGTTGAACTAGACATCCCTCTGATAGATTTTGTCAAGGCACTTTATCCCACTTATTCAAATTATCTTGATTCATTGCAAGCAAATGGAAGCTTCAAAGAAATTACCTTTGACTCCCTTGTGAATAAATTTGTTGAGAGAGAGAAAGATTTTGGGAAGAAGACAGCTTCTCAGTCTTCTGAAGAAGCTGTGTGTCTTGCACATAGAGAGAAGAATCATGCTCAAGATTCTTCCAGAGGAAGAGGTGGTCAAAAAGGAAGAGGAAGAAGAAATTTCAGAGGCAGGGGGGGCAGACACTCTCAAGGAGAAAAGTTTGATCTTCATTGCATACGTTGCAATAGAGATGGATCACATGATGCATCCACATGCAAGTTGCCTTGGGACAGAATTGAGCAAGAAAGAAATCAACCCAAAGGTAAAACCAATGACAAAGAGAAAGGTAAAGCACCCGAATCCGCTCACTAAGTTGTGGCACATTCTAATATTGAAGTAAATGAAGACCTGTTTAATGCTTCACTTGCTTCTTGGAAAATGAATTGGTTGCTTGATTCAGGAGCAACTTGCCACATGACTTTTAGAAGAGAATTTTTAAATAATTTACTAACAATGTTGATGGAGCAGTATACTTTGCAGACAAATCAAAACTCAAGCCATCAGGGCCTCAAATTCCCTGGTCTTCCAGACTTTCTTCTGCATGATGTTTTATATCTCCCACAACTAAGGAGAAACTTGTTGTCCTTGGTCCACATCCACCAGTAAGGACACTCCATTCATATGTTTGATGGCAAGGTTGAGGTGAGAAAAGCATCAGATCACTCACTTGTCATGACGGGGATAGAAGAAGAAAGGCTTTTCAAGCTGCAAGGCACCTTTGCTTATGCACAAAATTTCTCATACAGTTCTCATTATGATGAAGGTACATTTCCATCAAGTCTTTTATGGCATGCTAGATTTGGACACTTGAACTATGACAGCCTTCGCTTGTTGAAGAAAAATGGTGTTACTGGTTTGCCTACAATTCCTAGGAAACTTAAGCAATGTGATGCTTGCATTCAAGGAAAGCATAGCAAACAGTGTTTTCATGATTCACATTCCAGAGCACATAGAAAACTTGAACTCATTCATTCAGAGTTATGCGGTCCAATACTCATTCTTTCTACAAATGGAAATAAATATATGATGACATTTATTGATGACTACACCAAAATGTGTTGTGTTTATTTAATGAAGAACAAATCTTATGCTTTTCAAACATTCAAGAACTTTCATACATTGATTGAAAATGATGCACAATCTCATATTGGCTCTATTCTCACTGATAATGGAAAAGAATACACTTCAAATGAATTTGAAAACTATCTTCGCCAGCATGGGATCAAACATCAAACAATTGTGCCTTATAATCCCCAACAAAACGAAGTAGCTGAAAGAATGAATAGGACAATCTTAAATATGGTACGTTCCATGATGTTTTCCAAGAATGTAAAATTGATGTTTTGGGCTGATGTAGTTCTATGTGTTGTATATGTAAACAATAGATGTCCATCTTATGCTATTAGAAAGAAGACTCCTTATGAAATGTGGTATGACCACATTGGTCTTTGGTTCCCCACCTATTATGCCTTAATACCAAAAGTACATAGAACAAACTTGGTGCAAGGAGTCGTAAGTGTATCTTCTTGGGGTATTCAAATACCTCCAAAGCATACCCGTCTCTATGATAAAATTAATAAAAAGTTTGTTGTATCTAGAGATGTAATCTGTCTTGAATCTTCCAAAGTTGACAATATTATTGACCAGCAACTTGATCGCTTGGATAGATTTGGAAATGCAAAATCATTTCAAGAATTTGATCATCAAATTCCACACCTTGAAGGGGGGATTCTTATACTGGATCAATTTGTGGAGTCTTCTTTTGAAGGACTCTCTCCCCCACATGAAACTCCAACCACTGATGATACTTTGAGTGATGTGATTGACAAGATTGGGAGACTTAATCTTGATTCAGTCCCAACTCAATCAACTAAGCAGCTTGGACCATCTCAGAAAGATCCCCCAAAGTGGTTGACAAAGACACTTGAAAGAGTTCATCCTGATGAGGTTGGAAAGACAGGAACAATAATTCAACTAGGCAAATTGGAGGTGATGTAGATGATTCTGATTCATCTGTTGATATGAATGTTTCTTATGATTGTGCACTGAATTTGTCTACAGATTTTGAACCAACTTGCTTCAAAGAAGTCGCTTCTCATGATGAATGGAAAGAAGTGATGCAAAAGGAGTATGATGCCTTGATAAAGAATGGCACTTGGAAGCTAGTTGATCCTCCATTGGGAACCAAACCAATTGGCTGCAAGTGGCTCTACAAGAACAAGTATAAAGTCGATGGCTCACTTGATAAGCACAAAGCCAGGCTTGTGGCAAAAGGTTTTGCATAGAAGGAAGGGGTCGATTATGAGGAGACTTTTGCCCCCATAGCAAAATGGGTTACCATACAGACACTCTTTGCCCTAGCAGCTCAGAATGGTTGGAAAGTCCATCAAATGGATGTGAAAACAGCTTTCTTGAATGGAGATCTGAAAGAGAATGTTTTTAATATTTATGTCCCAGCCTGAAGGATTTGTTGTGAAGGGACATGAACATAAAGTATGAAAACTTGTGAAATCCTTGTATGGCCTCAAGCAAGCACCGCGAGCCTGGTATGAAAAGTTAACTGAACATCTTCTGAAACTCAACTTCAAACATTATGATCTTGATGATGCAACTTTGTTTGTCAAGAAAGTTGGCAAAACAGTTGTATATCTTGTGGTATATATAGATGATCTTTTGATGACAAGGAACAATGAGAGCTACATTGCATCCATAAAGAAGGAATTGAGGAAAGGTTTTGAAATGACTAACTTGGGCTATGTTCACTACTATCTTGGTATTGAAGTAACTCAACACCCGAAGTCTATATTCCTTTCTCAAAAGAAGTACATTGGAGATCTGCTGAACAGGTTTGGAAAGGCTAAGTGCAATCCTCTAACTACTCCAATGGAACAGTACTTAAAGCTCACAACCATTGAAGGAAAAGAATTTGAGGATGCAACAAAGTATAGACAGCGTGTAGGAAGTCTCAACTACCTGACTATTACCAGACCAGACATTTCGTTTGTTGTTGGAATCCTCTCTAGGTTTATGCAAAAGCCTTGTGAGGGACATTGGTCTGCTGTAAAAAGAGTTCTAAAGTACTTGAAGGGACCTCAAGACTTTGGACTCAAGTATACACAAGTGGACAACCTCAACTTGATTGGATACTCTGATTCAGACTTCGATGGAGACAAAGAAACTTTGGTATCTACTTCTAGTTATGCTATGAGTCTTGGATCAGGAGTTGTCTCCTGGAGATCACGCAAACACTCAGTTCCAGCAGATTCCACAACAGAGGCAGAAGATGTGGCAGCAGTTGACGCAACAAAAGAAATTGTGTCGCTCAAGAAAACTCTGGAAGATTTGCAAGAAAAACAAGTACATTCAACTCCAGTCATGATTGACAACACCTTTGCAATAAAGTTGGCAAAGCACCCAAAGTTCCATGATCAAACGAAGCACATCAATACAAAATACCATCTGATTCGACATCATGTTGAGGGCAACTTGAGGCCAAGAAAATCCATCTACACCATTGTTCCACTAATGAGAAGATTGCAAACATCTTCACCAAAGCGCTTGGAAGAGAAAAGTTTGAAAGATTCAGAACTATGTTTGGACTCACCAACATCCCTTTGGATTTGGGGGGGGGGGGAATGTTGACACCTAATCATGGGGATTGGGTGAACACTTGTAAATAATGTAAATAGTAAATGATGGAAAATGAAAGAGTCATCGGGAGGTGAAACCCAAGAGTCACTCCCTCGTGTATATAACGATGAGTAATCTTAATGAATAAGCACAATTGATTTGAGGAGTTACCTCCTCACCTGACATTCAACGCCACCACGTTATCCATTGTTGCAATTGCTCCCTCTAAACTAGAAGACTTCCTTGCTTCCTAATGCGAAATCTAATCTGAAGACATTTTCCTTCCAACTATGCTACTATGATTTGAGTCTATCACTTCAGTGATAAGTGCCATGTTCCCCATGTATCTATGTGGTTGTTTACTATGCCTGAATGTGGTACTGGGAGATCCAACTCTCTCCTAAGCCCCCCTAAACAACTCGTTTGCCCACCTAGCTCGAACTCTCCCTGTATTAGGATTCACTGACTAAGTGGCTGCCTCCACTCGCCCTGGTCTCTTCTCCTCATCATCCTGCTGGTCGGCCCACTTGCCAACTAACCAAGACACAAATTGAGATAATGGCTGACACTCCTTCTTCAGAGCTCTAACCTGCTCTCACTCTAAGGACTCCCTCAAAGCTCTGCTCTTTTCAACCCTTATGTCTCTACTTTGTGCACTTCTGGTCATGTTGCTCAAGGTTGTGCCTATCTCAACCTGATGCAGGTACATATTCTTCATTCTCACACCTATCTGCTTCTTACATCCAGAAGTTCAGTGCTTGAGGTAAGCCTTACCTCAACCGAAGATGTCTTCATAACCCTTGTCCTCAAGGGTAGCTATTGAAATAAGGATATGCTTCAGACCTAGAACACAGAGGACATCTCTGAGATGGAAAGAGCTACCTCACTCCCACTCAAAACTGACAGTACCAACTCCCCTAGTTGCGTACTTGTCATAATCTCCTAGCTCAATTTGAACCTGCATGTCCGTCTCCTTCAAGTGACTAAAATACTTCTTGTCCCAAGTCATGTGGAAAGATACTCTTGAATCAATATACCATATGCTGCTATTTGTTGAGCCTACCATGCAAGCTATCAATGACAAATCTTTCTTGAACTGGGCAGAAAATGCATCTACCTTCATTGATGCAACCACATGAACTTTACTGGACTCCTTCTTTCGATTAGGGCATTTAGTGGCATAGTGCCCAAACTCATGGCAATGGAAGCACTTGATCTTACTCAGATCCTTCTTCTTCTCACCCTTTTGACTGGACTCTGCCTCTCCTTAGCCCTTTTTTCCCTTGGCTCTACCTTTTCCCTCCAAGGAAAAGTTCCCCTCACCCTCTGTTGGAGCTTCTCTACCAGCTCTCGTTGCTCTCTGGATTTCTTCTTGAACGCAGTCACTCCATAACCTTTACCAACTGGGAATATTCTCTCTGCGATTGACTACATCTTGGAAACTATACCAAGATTTTTGGAGTCCTAGGAGGGCAAGACTCGCAAGGAATTTTTCTACTACCATCTCGCCCAACCACCTAGCTCATCCCGAACCTAAGTGAACTTTGAAAGATATGTGATGATGGGCTCTCCTTTGCTCATTCAGATACTTCTTAGCTTCTCCTTAAGAGCAATCTTCCTGGCATCACTGGAACCCAGATACAAACTTTAGATGGATTTAAACATCTCATATGTTGTGTTTTCTCATGGAGATGAGGGATAATATGGTCTCTGATCCCTTTAAGAATGATCATCCTCGCCTTGGTGTCATTCTTGTTGTGTTGGGCCAACTGTTGGGCATTTGTATGTGGCACTATTTGCTACTTCACAAACTCTAGCACCCCACTATATTCTAACACCACTGAGATTTGCTCCTTCCATGAGCAGAAGTTTGAGGCTCCCTTTAAACTATGATCTACGCTTAGTCCTTGGAACGCCATATTGCTATCCAAAGATACTGCTCTTCAAAACTCTAGCATAATCCTTCTGCCTAATTTGCGCTCTTCACTGATTGATCAATTTGGTGTTGGTCTTTATGTTGATCTCTCCTCTAATACCATGTTCAATTTCCATGAAACTCTGCACTACTTAGATGAATAACTGAAACTAGTTTACTTTCATCGAGATACAAAGTTTCTTAATAATTCATATGCAGTAGAATAAAAACACAGAGATAAAAGCAGATCACACAAATATTGACACACTTGTTTTCTCTGAAAAACCTACTTGCTTGATGTGGTTATTTTATTGATTGTCTTTGAACACTTGGATCTATTAAAAAGCGATATGTCTCTCTTGAGAAAGTGTTATGCTTCTCACGCAAATCACAATTGATACAATTCATCTTGGCTTGCCTTGATCACTACTTCATCTCAGTTCTTGCACACAACTGATCCTCTGCTGCATCCTTGACTTGCTCTGCAAACCCTACTGTCTTGCTTCAATTTTGTTCCTCCTTCCTTGCGCACTTGGCCTCCTTATTCCTTGCGTTGATCTCCTATTTCCTAGCACACTTCTGGCCCTATTCCTTAGTGCACTAGTGCCCTATTTCCTAGTGCACTTCAGCCCCCTATTCTTTAGGACCCCAGCTCTTAAATCCTATGCACAACTAGCTCCTAAATCCTAGTGCACTTGTGCCTCCTATTCTTTAGGACACAATTCCTATGCTCCACAATCAAGGCTCTCTCTCACAAACTCGCGAGCTTGCTTTGTCTCACAACCTTGTGCACAAAACAATGATTATTCCTTGCGCCTTTGTCCTTCCTTTGTAGGCCCAATTAGAACATGCAACGAGGCCCAATTACAAATTTAGAACACGAGATCTGATTGACGAGTTAATTGAGAGTAACACACTTTCTCTCTCCAATCAACATTGGAGTTCTTAACTCGTCCTTCCTTCAATCAAGACTAAAGGCTAACTCGCTCTAACTGAACTGCTAATTGCCACCTCATTCTGTAGTCAAACTAATGAAGAATCCTATATAACTAAAGCTTCAACTCTACGCATGTTGACTTGATTGTTCCAGTAAACTAGAGATCACTCACCCTAACTGCATTCTAACACAGGGGGACAATTCGAGGTCTTCATTGGCCAAGGCACAAGCCAAAGGACCTTGCTCGCTACATTTTCACCAAGTGGCACTACTTCAGGCAAAATTTGGGGCAGAGTGTACAGGGGTGCACCACAGAGTTCAAAAAGATGGCCATAATGTTGGGTATCTCCCCAAAGAACCCAAATGTACTCAGTATCAGGGCGGTCTACACAACCATTTTTTGAAGCAAGTGATGTTATTTAAACCTAGATTGATGGATGAGGCTTGCCTACAGGCATAGTACCTAGAGAACATAGGCCAGAAGAAAGGAAAATCAAGTGGATTAAAGCAGAAGGAGCACCAGGACGCTTCTACGGAGGGGAAGAAGTGGAAAGGGGGAAAAGATAAAAAACAGCAACCACAGCACACCAATGCAAGGATCCCAGCAACCACTACAACGATTGTAATATTAACCGTCATACAAAGGAGAAGTGTTGGAAGTTGCATCCTGAGCTTAACTCAAAGAACCAAAAAAAAGATAATAAGAAGAAGAATCTCATGGACACTGATTCGAGCAACCAGATTGAAAGCAGCTCAGACGTGGATGAGAAAATTGTATGTACATCATTGCAGAAGGAGGTGAATCTAAGTAGCCTTCAACAACATGAAGAGAAGGAAATGGCCAAACTCTTCCACATAGAGATACAAGTCAACAAGACAAAGATTGATGCCCTGTTTGACTCGGGATCACGGGCGAATCTCATTACAGCAGAATTGGTCAACTAATTGGGGTTGGAAACTCATGATCATCCAAACCCATATCCATTGGGATAGGTAAATAAGGATGCAAAGTTAAAGGTCACAAAGTAGTGCAAAATTAGATCTGCTATCAGTGTTGATTGTATTGAAGTAGAACTAGATGCAGTTCCCATTGATGTATATGGAGTAGTGTTTGTAAGTCCCTACATATACATGCGAGATGAAATATTTATGCGGAGAGCCAACTAGTACTGGTTAGTCAAGGATCGAACATCACTCCCCATCAATGTGCAAAAGCAAGTCAAAAATTCCATTGCTAAGTGCCAATCAAGCCAAGAAACTAATCAGTTCTAGCAAGAAGTTTGTTTTATTGTTTTTAAGAGAAAATTACTCTGTAGAAGAGTCAATAAGAGCAAAGGCATCCCCAGAGGAGTGTACTAAGAAATAGAAACAAAAACTAGAGGAGTCACTACAGGCATATAGGGATGTTTTCCGGGAGCTTAAGGGGTTACCACTCAAGAGGGAAGTGGAGCCCAAGATCTATTTATTGCCAAACATTCGGTTGTACAAGCAAACTGTTATAGAAGCAAGTGAAGTAAAGAAACAGTTGCAGTAGCTACTAGAACAAGGTGTCATTCAACTGAGTACATCACCATGGGGGTCACCCATCATCATTGTGCCAAAGAAGTATGGAACTTGGAAAATGTGTATAGATTATAGGGCTTTGAACAAAATTATGCTCAAGAATAGATACCCCCTTCCCAGAATAGATTATCTATTGGATTAGTCGCAGCAAGCAAAATACTTCACCAAGTTGGACTTAAAGTTTGGATATCACCAGATTGGAGTTAGAGAAGAAGATACTTGGATTACCACCTTCAAAACTAGGCAAGGTTGTATGAGTGGTTAGTCATGCCATTTGACCTATGAATTGCACCAACTACATTTATGAGGTTAATGAATGATATACCACACCTTTTATAGATTCATTTGTTATGGTCTATTTGGATGATATACTGGTATACAATGCTATCTGGGAGTAGCACATCTCACATTTGATGCAGTTGTTGGAGACATTAAGGAAGCAACAGCTGCTAGCAAATCTCAAGAAGTGTGAGTTTGCACAACATTCTTTGGTGTATTTGGGGTATGTGATAGGTGGAGGAGAGCTGAAAATAGATCCTGCCAAGATGGAGGCCATCATGAAATGGTTGATGCCTACTAATGTTTCTAAGGTTAGGAGTTTCATTGGGGAAAAACAATACTTGAGGAAATTCATAGCTTCATTTTCAGTGGTAGCAGCACCACTCCATGCCATAACAACAAGTGGAAAGAGTTTCCATAAGGGAAAGGGTCTACAGAGGGACTTTGAGGAGCTAAAGAAGAAGATCAGTCAAGCACCAATTATGGTATTACCGAACTTGCAGCATCCCTTCAAAGTGGAGACAGATGTGAGTGGGTATGCTATGGGAGTGGTATTGATGCAAGGAGGAAGGTCTGTATGCTACCATTTTGAAGTATTTCATGGGGCGGTTGTTAAATTTGGACAACTAGGTCCAAACTCCATCTTCTGATGCTCAGATTAAGAGGCTAATATTTTTGTTGGCTTCCTCTTTCTGAGAGGTGTAAAATCCATATAAAATAGTCTTAATCCGATGAGCAGAACTTATATTTTGAATTTATTATTCTTAATAAATTATATGTGCAAGGTCGGCCAGTTTTGTAATGTAGGCTCACATGCCCAACAGATGTGTTACACACCCTCCTTGATGGATATAAATACAGGAAAAGTTGGAGAGAATTTCATCACAACACAACTCACATCTTCCTCTCTCATCCTAAAGAGTATGAGCTACCTGGAGGACGAATTTCAGCCACACGTGGGAAGGACAAAGAGGACAGACCGTACGGCTGAGCTGTAGTACGATTTTCTGCTACTAGGGTTTCGTAAAAGTTTGACCAGCGTTGACTTTGGTCAACGCTTTGTCCAATCAAGCTGAAAACTTGTGGAAGGTTTGATTTTTGAAGGCTGTACTACCTGGCACAAAAATCGAGGTCAAAGGGTTGACCGTTTTGCTGCTGCGTGGACTTTTAGCTTGCTGCCCTGCGTTGACTTTTCAGGACAACGTTGACTTTTGTAGAATTGACTTGGGTTGACTCATCTACTGGTTGGAGGGTTGTTGTGACACATGCTGGGCTGGCTGACCAAAGGAGACTTTGCTGGTTGAAGCATCCTGTTGACCGCTGAAACGAACACACACATTTTCTCCTGTTTCTGATTTGTCTTCTGTAAGATCTGCTTATATGTTCTATCTGCATTTTTCTTAATTACTGTGAGAAAAGTGAAATTGCTCTTAGCATAGAACATCTACAAAACTTTACAGCGGTTATTCACTACCCTACCTACGACAAGGAGTTATATGCCCAGGTGCAAGTTGTGAAGAAGTGGAAGCATTATCGAATGGGAAAGGAGACAACAATCCACAAAGATCACCAACCACCTAGAGTAAGCTACAGCACACCATGCATTACAAGTGGATGGGGTTTCTACAGCAGTTTCATTTAGTGACCAAGTACAAGAAGCGAAACACAAACAAGTTAGCTTACATGCTTTCAAAGCCATCCACATCAAAGATCATACCTTTCAGAACTCTAATGCACATGGAGCCAATCAACCATGATGCATACAAAGAATCATATTCAGAGGATGAAGACTTCAAGGAGGCGTTTCAAGAGTGGTAGAGCCAAAGTCATGTGCATGATGGTGACATCACCATTCACTACCATCTCCAGGATAGGCTCTCTACACGCTGGATAAGTTATGCATTCCTAAAGGTGAGCGATTGCAGCCTATCAAAGGGGCTCGCACCTCCACAGTTGCAAGGAACTTTGGTGTAAGAAAGACAATGGCCAACTTGCAGAGGTATGTGTATTGGCCCAAGATGCAATAACACGTAGCTAGGTTCATAAGAGGATGCATGCTTTGTTGTACCAACAAGCCTAGTAGCAGGAAACAATGTCTATATCATCCCTTGTACCCTCTCATCCCTAGGAATGCATTTCCATGGACTTTGTGGGAGGTTTACCAACAACCAAGAAGGGACATGACTATCTATTCGTGGTAGTTGATAGGTTCAACAACATATGTGTTTTGGTTCCCTGTAAAAAGACCATCAGTGTGCAAGAAGCAACAAGCTTGTTCTTTAGATAGGTATGACTGCACTTTGGGATACCAAGGAGCATTGTTTCCAACAAGGACACAAGATTTTTCAGTGCATTTTGGACTACAATGTAGGAGATGGATATGATGTTGAAGAGGTCTACAACATTCCATCCACAAACAGAAGGGTAGACAGAAGTAGTCAATAGGAATTTGGTGCGGCTTTTGAAGGGTTACAATCAGAAGCATCCGAAGACCTAGAATGAAAATCTGGTAAATATACAACACTCCTATAATAGAGCAGTCCACACTTATACTGGTAAGTCCCCATTTGAAACTTGTTTTGGATATTTGCCACCTTTCACCTTTGGATGTTGCATATGGGCAGCAAGGAGTAAGGGAGGATCTTACAGGGACGCCTTAAGGGCTAAAAATTTTGTAGAAATGATTAGCCAAATCCATATACAAGTACAAGAGACATTGCAGAAGTCATAGAAGAAATACAAGGCCAAGCATGATCAGCACAGAATAGAGAAGTTGTTCAAGTTGGGAGACAAACTATGGTTACAACTAAACAAGGAGAGGCTACAGGGTCCTAGTAAGAAAATCAAGGCTCTATGGTATGGTCCCTTTGAGATACTAGAAAGGGTGGGAGATAATGCCTATAGACTCAGTCTATCCCCATACATGCACATTTACTCAATGGTGAATGTGGAGAATCTAAAACCCTATAATCCTTCCATGCTAGATCAGGAAGAAGAACAAGTCCTACCTTCTATAGAGGATTTGCCACTAGATGCTCAGGTAGAGTTAACAAAAGGATATAATTTTGCAGAAAAGGTCCAAAACTACAAGACAAGGACAGCATGACCTTTGGCAGATTGGGTTGAAAGGACAGTTTCCAGGCAAGGCTAAATGGTACACCCAAAAGGTAGAGGAAAATTTTCCTCACATCATTCAACCAAAAAGGGGAGGTGTGATCCGGATTGGATCATTATATTATTTTTCATCTATATTGATGCTTTTAAAGTGGACAAAAGTAGAGGTATTAGCTCACATGACCATTTTTACTAGTGGGGCCTGGTTTGACAAATTGGGGTCTAAGACCTTCCGGAGCATTTTGAGGCATCAAACGGTGTTTTTTGGAGGCAAAACTTTGTTGCTTTAGTGTTGCACCTTTTTATCTTATTTTATACACAGAGGCCTTTCCAATAGCACAAGAGTCGCCTCAATCGGAGTCCATATGCAAAAGTTATGCCACTCGAAAGTTGACCTCCCTGTTTTGGCCACCATAATTCGAAAGGATGCCATGTCAGCCCCCATTATTCATGGAAAAGGGGCTAGCCACGTGATTGTTACTCTAGTTAAGTGTTGGAGCCAAACCTAATCACTAGTAGGTTATCGAGTTGTCTGATAACCGGGCCACTAGGAGGAAAAGGAGTTCCAATCTTTTTGAGTGCATTTGTTCCATAGATGAGCAGAGTAGTCGAGAGGGATAAGGAGAGACCACATAGAGGATTTGTGCATTCTAGTAGCCTATGGGCCACAGGCCTTCTTTGTACTCGGCCATTTTCTATTCAGAGAAAGAGAGCAGAGTGGCCTCACCATCCATCTGAGATTTCTCCCGAAGGGTTTCCCAGGTTATATCTTGTCTCAAATCATGGCTTGTGAGTTTTTATTTCATTGTTCTCTATTTTTTACATAAACTTTAATTTACACACATACACAATAACGGTGATTTACAAATTCAAAAATCTAAAGAGAAATAAACCTCATAGTGTAGATTTTAGATTTTTAAATATAATCTTATCAGATCTGTGGCGAACTATCCAATGGAATATCCATGGCAGTTTACAAATCAAGATGCATGTGCCCTTTCATCATCCACCCATCATTTATCCTAGGTACCACTAGAAGGAAAAGGAGTTCCAATCTTTTTGAGTGCATTTGTTCCATAGATGAGTAGAGTAGTCGAGAGGGATAACAAGAAAGCACACAGAGGATTTGTGCATTGTAGTAGCCTATGAGCCACAAGCCTTAATTCTTTGTACTCACAGCCAATTTTCTATTTAGAGAAAGAGAGCAGAGTGGCCCCACCTTCCATCTGGGTTTTCTCCCAAAAGGGTTTCCCAGGTTATATCTTGTCTCAAATCATGGTTTGTGGGTTTTTATTTCATTGTTCTCTATTTTTTGCATAAACTTCAATTTGCACGCATACACAATAAACAGTAATTTACAAATTCATTAATCTAAAGAGAAATAAACCCTCATAGTGTAGATTTTAGATTTTTAAGTATAATCTTATCAGCTCTGTTGTGGCGATCTATCCAATGGAATATCCACGACAGTTTACAAATCAAGATGCATGTCCCCTTTCATCATCCATCCATCATTTAGCCTAGTTACCACTCATTATGTCATCACATTTTCATTTTGTCTCGCCAATTTTCATATCACACTCATATTCCATCATTTACCCACTCATAGAGGGCACATGACCCATATTCACCCATTTCCATAGAGTTTTCCTTAATAACTTAACTCTCATTTGACATATTTCAATAAAACTAATATTCCATGTGCATGCCAAAGTGATTTTGGATATTTTACTACTATTTAACCAAACCCAAACCTAAGGTTAAAGTGTTGAAATATGTAACTAGGTTCAGTCTTCATAATGACATGATTTTATGTATTTGATCATGATGTAATGAGAAAAATAAATTTATTATTGTTGTTCTTGAGGCATGGGTTTCATGCCCAAGGGAAATTTATTTTTAGGTCAGGCACCCATTTAGTGCTTCTAGGGCTTGTTATCTAGTCTACAAATCAATTGAATCATTGTCATGTATTGAAGACCCATTAGGGCATGTTACATATTGTAAAGAAAATTTATGAGTCAAAAATAGAGTCAAAAGACCCTCCAAGATCTCGTCATAATGCAAAGATCAAGTCGGCCTTCACACATGGACAAGTCGGCCTAAAAGGAGCAATTCGACCTAGTGGAAGACCTATATATAAGGGAGACTTCGACCTCACTTGGAACAATCACTCACTTCTCATAAGTTCGAACAGGAAAGAGAAAGAAGTGCAAAGAAAGGAAGGACGAAGAGAAGGAAATAAAAACTAGATTTATGGATTCATTTTGGGCTATTACTCTCCACACGTGCGAAGGAATTAGGGTACTTATTGCAACAGCAAAGGTCGAGTTAAGTCGAGATAGGGCATCAAGAAGTACACCATGCACGTTGAGTTCTCTAGGAGAGAGAATCAACTCAAGCGAAGAGGAAAGGAGGAAGAAACTATCATAATCTCTACATATGCCAAGGCTAAGGTTTCTGCAAAAGAATCTACTGGAGGTCGAAGTTGCAAAAGATTATATTGGGGGTCAAAGTTGCAAAACATTATGGTAGGGGGTCAAAGTTGCAGAATATTTTGCTAGGGGGTCGAAGTTGCAGAATATTTTGCTGGGGGTTGAAGTTGTAGAAGAATTTGCTGGAGGTCGAAATTGTAGAAATTGTTGAGGAATTGTTAGAAGGAAAGCTCATCAAGAAGGAAGGATTTGACTTGATCTTGGAGGGTCTTGGTCAAGGGTCATATGTCTTGGAATTCGTCAATTGAAGTTCTACAAGAAGAGAAGAATTCTTGTGGGTTTTCCTCTTGAGTGGAGAGGTTTTGGCCTTGGTTGATCTCCTACATCTTGTGTCCTCTTGTCTTATTGTTCTTTATGGTTTGGCAGTTGTTTGACGAAAAGAACACCAAATATAATCAAGAAAAAGAAGAAACTAATTAAGTTAAGTAAAAACACATCACAAGCGGTTATCAAAGTAAGAGAAATCACCTAATCTAGCTGCCCTTGATTTCTCAACATAAAGCGCTACATTATTGGTCTATTTTATTGTTGGGTTCTAAACATTAATAAAGGCCTTGTTCCTTGCCCATTTGGTGTAGAATAGATGATGACAGGGTATTTTGTTAAGGCACTTTGTGGCGAAAGGGTCACTGGTTTAAAATTACGTGGCAAAAATCCAGCCATGCTAAAAGTTGGTGTGGCCCAGGCTAAGTGCGATCCCCGGGTGATTTTGATGGCTTAGATGCCCCTGGGTCATGTTGACCACACTTTTGTCAACAATCCAAGAAGCAGAGTATAAGGAAATGGACAAAAAAATTCAGAAATCATTATCATCACTTGGCATCATTCAATCATTGTAAACCCAATCCAAAAATTATTGTAAATGATTCTAGTATGACTATTAAGCCATGTAAACACACCTAGGTACGCCTTTGATTTTTGTCAAAGGATTCCATCCTAGGGATTTTTTTAACCTCCCCGAATTACGTGTGTTTGTAAACATGGATAATCAGCAGAGTTTTTTTCACAGTTGTAACCCCAAAGCTATGGTGGAATTCTTTAACAACGTATTAGGTGAGTCCTAGTGTTTATCGAGTCTATGTATTTTTCATACTAGATCATAGTGTCACAGAGTTGGTTAGTGTTTTGAAGGTCTATGTCTAAATGTGTATTTCCCCTTCTAAGGGTTCAATTAAATTATAATATCTTGTAAGATATTTTAGTGCATGGTTATTCATAGTTAAACATCGTGGCCAAAGTATTTGAGGGTGGAAAAATAATTGATGCCCCCTTAATCTTTTAATTAATTTTTCTAGCAAAAAATAGAAAGAAAATAATTAGCCAAAAAATAAATTAAATTTGAATCAAAAAATAATTTGAGAGAAATTAAATTCTCTCCAAGTGGAAAATAATCAAAATTTTTGGGTTAAAAAAGAATTAATTTTTGGAGGACTCCCATCAAAGGAAAAATGGATTTTTTTTTTAAATTTGACCCCTTGGACCTTGGTGGTTAAGTCAAAGTGAATTTTTTGAGGATATTAGTCCAAAATATTATTATTTGGATTAATAACAAAGGGGTTTTAAGAAAAAATCGAATTTTTCCTCAAAATTAAAAAATCAACAACAGAGATAAAATTATTTTCGAAGGAAGATCAATGAATGAGATTATTTTGACAAGGATCAAGCCAGCTAGCCATTATTTCCACTTGGAGGGGTTTTCTTCTCTCATTTTCTATATAAGGAAGCTATCAAGCTCCTCAGTTCATCTTTGGATGATGTAATTTGTAACACATGTACTAAGCCTTGCTCCACTGGAATTGTAATTCTCATAATAGAAAGACTTCGGGATTTTAATTCATGGTGTTCTTCTATCTGTTGATTTGTGGTATGTGTTAGTAATTTTTCATGCTCTATACGATATGTGCTTTGTAAATTGTTATTTCATTCGCTGCAAGACAGAACATCTATTGGTACAAGTATCTTGCCTTAGGTGTTGGGTTTAGATCTATACCCATAGATCTAGATCTCTCATGATCTAACAATTCATCTTTTAAGTTTGAATAGAGATTTACAAGTACGCTAGTCCTTGTCTCCAAGTTCACAAACTATGGAAAAAAATCCACCGTGTTTTGATTATGAGCTTTCATTTTGCAGAGTACTTTGCAGGAGGGTTTGGGTCAGTGATCCATTTACATACATATTCATTTTAAAATCTCTCAAAAATTCAATCTCTTTCTCTTATGCTATAATGAAATTTGCATGCTATTAAGAGCTAATTTTATTTTGTAAATAGTGTAAATATTTGTAAACTAATCTAGCCCTTGTATTTTTTAATTCTAACCCATTTTTTTAATTTTGTATAGCATTTGGGGTTTTTTAATTTCAAATTTTTGTATATATTGGGTATTTGGGCTCTCCAATTTTTTTATTTTGTAGGTAAGAGATCAAGCTCTTGAAGATAGGAAGGCTGATCTAGGCCCTTAAGGGTCAGATCTAGTCTTTCCAAACCACTTTTGCTCAACGTTTTCCCAAGGAAGTAAGGCTGCAGCCCTTGAAGGAGGGTTTCATTAATTTTGGGACGATTGTTTTGCTATTGCAGGGGTCTGAGTGCATTTTGAGCCTCTTGGAGGCTATCCGCAGCCCCACTTGGGGGATTTTCCCTAGTGGCAGCCTTCCAATGCCTAATCACAGCCCTTTGAGGGCTTATTTGTGGCAAACATAGGCCTTAGTGCCTTCTCCCATCAAGCTGCAGCCCTAATTGGGCTTGCAGCAGGCCTTAGAGGCCTCTTCTTTCCTTCTCACGGCATCTAGGAGGCTTGCCTTAGGCAGCCGCTGGCCTCTTTGGGCCTTCATCCCTTCATTTCGGTCATTCTTGGATTATTTTTTGAGTTTGGAGCTTGATTTTGGACTCATCTTTGTGGTTGCAGGCCTAGGGTAAGTTTGGCAATTGTTTGTAACTGATTTCTATCATTTGATTCATAAATCTTGGGTTTTCCTTGCTAACTATTTGTTTTGCATACTTGCTAGCCTCTTTGACAAGGGTTCCAAGGCCTAAAGTAGCTCAACAATCCATCATCCAGCCCTAAAGGCCCTAGTTTCAGTCATAAGAAGGTTGATCCATTTAATTACAAGCTAACAAGTTGTGTTGCAGGAGTTTGAAGAAGTTCTAGCCCATTGGAAAGTCAACCAATCATCAAACTAGGCCTATAGGCCTAAGAGTTTGGCTCTTCTACCCTCTTTCTCCTCACTGTTTTGTAATCAGATCTGAAGCATCATACTTACAGTGGCATAAATCTGATCTAAACATCCTAAAAAAGCCCTAAATGGCTCTCACATAAGCCTATAATCATTGCACAATTGATAAATCAATATTTGTGCTTTTGTGACATTGCTTCTATGGTGTTCTAATTAATTTTGGAGGTCTGATATATAATTTTCTGAGTCTGTTATACATGCTACAGCAGTAATGAAATACCTTAATAAGTGCTCAAAAATCATAAGAATTCATTTTCATAGTTTCAGTTCCTATCTTTCATTTTCTTTCTCATTTGCAAATGATAAGTGAACTGCTCTCATAGTTTTTGGTGTCTTGTATTGGGCTGCTTGATAAGCATATGAGGTCATTATTTCATCTTGCATTTGTTACATCATTTCATTCTCTTGCATTTTTGCATTGCATAGTGCATTCCACTTCTAGAAGTCACTCTTAGTCATCTCATCTCAAAAAGATTGTGCTCTAATTAACTTGACATTGGCATTGTATTGGTTCACTGTAAAAGCTAATGCTCTTGTAAAGTAATTAATTTATTGTTTCTAACTGATAAGCAGCATAAGATATTGGTTACTAATTGGATGAGAGCATTATCTTGTTTCATGGTTCAGCAACATTTGTGATCTAAGGATAGACTTGTGGTATCAACTCCTTTGAGCATTAGTCATAAGTAATATTGTGATCTCAACTGAATAATCCTATCGCTAATCTTGTTTCAGGTATTGTTTCTTTTGGTTCCTAATTTACATATCAGGTGTAAAGGATTCATTAATTTGGTGCTCCTTGCTTCTCATTGGTTATCTATTTAGAGCTCTTGTTATTTTTGAGATTGCTAATCATTGGATAGATCTGTAGTGATTTCTATTTGGCGCTCTAGTGATCTTGTTTCATTAGCACATTGTTTTAATTGAGATTGTTCCTAATATTGCTCTCTAAGTACTTTGTATTGAACATCATAAGCATCTAACCCTAAGTAATTTAACTTAAAGTACTTAAGAAGCCATTTGATAATCTCATTTAAGGCAATCACTTATAACTTGCACTTCATCCTAGGATTAATTGTGCATTAATTAATTTACCTCCAAGCATAAGCTTGGTTGAAAGAAGATAGAACCACCTTTCTCACCCAACTTCCAAAGTTTAGACCCTCACTTGTGGTTAACACGATGACCTTGCAGTGCTCAGGGCCACAGTCCCTGCAACGTCAGAGGCATTTAGGTGGTTAGAACCCCAGGGTAGGTATCATTAATAAAGCCATAGCTTTCTTCCCCTAGGTTTCTCTCCACAACCTACATTTGAGACTAACTTCAAAATAGTTGAGAGAGAGGATTCACTTATAATAGGCATTTAAACTAAAATCAACCAAGAGCTTGCATCTCACTTAGTTTTAAGTGTTGCGTCTCATATAGGATAGTTAGTCATCCTAGCACCCACTTTTGATCCTGTAACTTGGTATCTTAATACATATTGTGCAAGTAATTTGACTCCTAAGGCACTGGTCTCATAACTAAGAAATTCTTAAATCTAATCAAGTTGTGCTAAATAATCTTAACTTGCCAATTATCTTCAACAAAGATGCTAGGCCATTCAGTTATGTCTCCCGAACTCATTGTTTCATCCATAGGGACTACCCCTTCAGCCTATTGTAGGAAGACAACCTAAACAGAGAGGGTCGGGATCAGAGTGACAGCCCCTTCCCTGAGCATTGTCACATTCACGTGCACAATTTGAGCGACAACAAGTCACAACTACTCAAGCCACAAGTTAGACGTGTCAGTCATCTGAGGACTCACATTACCTAATAAAAAAGATAAAATAAAATAAAGGCCTTGTTCCCTAAGTTACAATTAAAGTAAAAATAAAAAATAAATTAAAATGACCAGAGAATATGACTTATTGTGCACAAGGAACGCAACTTGAGGGTAGCACTCCCCTTTGGCACAATGAGTGAGGCAATATATATTACATAATAAAAAAATAATTTCCGTCCTATTAAATAGATTTCATTATTTTAGCCTTGTTCACACCCACATGTGCCACTTGGTTGAGCCATTTAATCCATTTGGAACACATATTGAGGAGATTGTTGAGTCAATGGATCTTTTGAGAGTTAGTTATGCATGCACCCTCCCTTTCATGACCACTTCCACCTCATTAGATCATTTTTTATTTTCATATCTTCTAGATACGTTATTTTAGGTGTTGCACTCCACTAGCTGGTCAACTCTCAAATTTGAATAGATTCTAATCACACCTTGTTTTAGCCTTGAAGAGGATATTTGACTTGGTAATTGAACACACTTTACTATTTTGAGGAGATTCTTCACATATTCCTAGATTTGGATGACTAATCATCACATGGATAATATTATTCTAGTCCATGGACTTGGTCACTTGCTATTATGAGAGTGGTAACCTCCCTAGGTTAACTACTTTCTATTTGTTGACATTTCATTGTTGATTAGGTTTTTGACCTCTTATGGAGGGCGCACTTGTCGAGAACCATTACTTCTATTCTAGGAGGTAGTTACAACTACTTGGCACAAATTCCAAAGGTGTACTTCTCTTAAGCATGATTTCATTTCTAGTTGGAGATTCCCTCTCCTGGCATGCACCCCAGGGTTTTGAATTCTCACATGGGAGAGTTTTATTATTATTTGATGATCAATTAAAGGACTTGTAATATCATTTTAAAATGTTTGATTCATCACACATGATCACAATGATATTCTTATTTTTTTTGAGGTGGCTGACCGTAGAAACCTATAAATAATGGTTGTTGAGTGAGCACTAGTATTTCTCTTATCCTTGGAACATAGTTTTGGAGTGTCATTCTTCTTCATGTACATGAGGCTTTTTGTATGAGAGTTTTTGTTGTTGGTTGGAGCTTATCTATGCGCATTAAAGAATTGAACCAAGGTTATCAAGCATAAATCTCACTTCATTGTTGAATAATTCGGTGTGACTCTTTCTCATCATTATTATTTAATTTTGCTTGTAGTTAAATATTTTTAGTCTAGTTACTTCCAAAAGCAACTAGGTTAGCGATATTTTGGCAAACAAAGTGTCTTGGTTTAGTCTATAGATTGACCATTTTAGGATTGCTTCCTTGCATAGCATCAGTTTTAATCTCTCAGCCTTATAGGGTCTTTGTAGCATGTTTAAGCAACCCCTAGATTCTTGATTATAGGCTAATCTAGCTCCTACTTATGATAGAAGTGACTCCATTATCCCAAGGATAAGTAGGCACTAGTCTCTCCCTCTCACATCTGCTTATTTTTCAAACTTTCAACTTGTCACCTTGCTGAAAATTTTATAAGTTTTATTTTATTTAAAACATATAGTTCCTATTTGTTGTGCACAGTAGAGAACTTATTTTTTTCAATTATAGTTTAGTCTAGGAGCATCACTTTTAATTTGAAGCCAGGCTAAGTCAAAAAACTTGACCGAAATTGCTCTTTTAATTTTCTGATTTAGGTTTTGTGCTTCTAACTTTCAAGTAATGTAATTTCAAAAATAATTTTTGACTCAGTCTCCAAAAATTTTATGGATGACAAGTCACCATATTTTGTGGAGCTAAAGGAGGATAGATATCGAAAGCCTCACCTATAAATTTAAAGCTCTCCCTTCTTAAACAATGTTATGAAAATGTGAGATCATTGATGCCATAATAAGAATTTCATTTGTGCAAATATCTTGTGTACAATTTGTGGATTAGCTTTTCTATTCTTTTTCTTCTTAGCTTTTGAAAAGAATATTGTGTTTCATAAGATATTTGCTGGTTTTGTTGAAGTTACCCAAAATTAGTGGATCAATCCATTGAGACACTATTTAGCCACTTGGGCAAAAGGGTCTAGGGCACTAAGCCTCACAATTTTCTTATTGACCTAAGATTTTTTAAATTTGTGTTTTTGAGAAACCCTTGTCATGGATTCCTCCTTAAAAGATTAAATCTCTCTAGTCTCATAGTTGATCCATTGGTTGGAGGTGTTCCAATAAGGCAGCCACTCTTAGTTAGATTGTGGCACCAATGGAAGTCTTAGACAAGAGTGGAGGCGACTAGTGCAAGCACTCCAAATTCACTACTCGTCCAAATTGATTCAAGGGATAATTTAGGGAGGGTTGTGCTCAGAATCCGACACAGAGATAATCAGAGTGGTACAAGGTAAGTCATATCTTCACCTTATTCAAGATCTGTATAAAATGAAAAATTGGGTTTTGAGCCTAGTAGGAATCCAACCCGAAAACTAAGCATTAAATTCCAGATTTGAATATCTCTCTCATTACACAGTCTTTTGAAGTGCTAGTGGGCTCATTTGATTCATCTTTCAATATATTAACATTTCCAACCATAGCCATAAGTTTCTTGAGCATTTTTAGGCTTGTGGGAGGCCCCAAAGTGGGTTGAAGTTTGTTGGTTTCTACATTTTATTGCAGAATTACAGGTTTGCAAGTTCAAAACAGCAAGTTAAATCGTCATTTCCAGACTCGTACGAAAGATAAAATCAAGGTTGTTGATCCTAAGATCGATAAGGGCTGTTCACACTCAATTTTGCGCTTTTTTTCCAAGGTTTATTCTCCATTTTGTCGAGTGTTTTTATTGTTGGTCTGCATTTTTCTGCAGTGAAATATCATTTTCATATTAGCAATTGTCTAAACTAACTCCTAGACACCATCGATTGAAAAATGTAACTAGGTTCGGTCTTCATAATGACAGGTGTAATTGTGATTTTATGTAAGGAATTTTATTTTTAGTATGACTCCCATTGTGAGTCCCTAGGATTGGTCATAAAGTCAAATTGATCATGTATGAAGGACCCTTCTTGGGCATATTACATTTTGTATGAGTCATTAGATAAGTATAATTAGCCCTCTAAGACCAAGCAAAGTCTCCTCCTCAAGTCAGCTTCAAAAATAAATAATATAAACCCTCCAAAGGACATGTTGGCTCACAGACACTCATGTCGGCTAATTACAGAGGCAAACAACTATAAATAGGAGTGCTCAGCTTCATTTCAGAGGCAGATTTTTGGTCATCACAGTCTGAAGTGTGAGGTATAGGTCTGAAGATAACCAGAAGTGCGAAGGTCAGAAATGAAAGCCTCCTAGCCAGCATAAACAGAGAAAGGAGAGCGAAGTTATTTTGGGCATCTCTTGGATCTGTTTTGGGTTTGTTTTGAAGACACATATACGAAGGAAGTAAAGGATACTTGCTGCAAAAAGAACCAGTCCTAATAAGGCAGCCGAGTTGGAAGAAAGTCAAGACAAGAGGAAGCCGAGGGAAGCTAGAAGGAATCACCATGCAAAGAGGGATAATTCAAGAAGACCGGAACTAGTAAAGGTCTCAAGCAGCCGAAGTTAAAGAGAAGCTGAGAAGAAGGAGAAAGCAGAAGGTTGACTACCGTTGACTCAAGGAAGGACTTCATCAAGGGAGCTTTGTGTCTTGGTCTTGGAGTGGCAAATAGGTCTAGGGTTTTGGTCTTGGTATTCGTCAATTGGAATCTCTATAAGAAGAAGAGGTTGTTCGAGTTTTCCTCTAGGCTCTCATAGAGTGAAAGGTTTTGGCCCTCGCTGATAGCCTATATTTAGTGTCTCTTGTTTCTTTATGGTTTATGCATTGGTTTGTTCGAGTTTTCCCCTAGGCTCTCATAGAGTGAAAGGTTTTGGCCCTTGCTGATAGCCTATATTTTGTGTCTCTTGTTTCTTTATGGTTTATGCCTTGGTAGTTCTTTGATGAAGAACACTAATAACCTAAGTAAAAGAAGATCCTAATCTAAAGAAGTAAAAGCACTCACAAGTGGTTACTAATAGAAGAGAAATCACGTAATTACTATGCCCTAGATTTCTCAACATGGTATCAGAGCTAAGGTGACAAAGTCAGGAAAGGGCATCTTATCAAGAGACGCTCAAGGATCAAATTTCGAGGAAGGCATCAAAGCAAAGATCATCTTTAAGACAATATCTTCAAAGCAAGCATTATAACCCTAGATTGAAGAAGGAGCCTACAAAGAAGTCCTGGGATCATCATCAAGAAAAAAAGGCCAAGTTGAAGAGATCTATGAATCAAGGTCCTTACCATTAAAGACATCACCAAGAAGTCATCATTGATCTTCATCAAAGGATCCAAAGAGATCTCACTCTCTGTGATCAAGGACCACTCTTGAAGAAAACTACCTTCATCAAGGAAAAGTTTTTCTACTCTCTATATCATCATCAACATCAAGGAAGCAGCAAGGGAAAAGGAGCATCCTATCAAGTAAGTATATGACCTTATCTGAATCTGTCAAAATGTATTTTTGCAAGGAAAGCAACAAATTGTTTGGGGCTTCAAACTATCTTGCATGGAAGAAAAGGATAGATCTAAATCTCATTGAAAATGAGGTCATGGATCATGTCAAAGGATCTATCACCTAATCAGGAGAAGAAGATGCTCAAGAACTTGCAAAGTATATGAAAGGGGAAATTAGGGCTCAAGGGATTCTCATTGAATCCATCAAATATCCCCTCATCCCATATGTATCTAAACTCGAAACTTCAAAGGAAATCTATAACAAACTGGTAGAGTTGTATTCCTTAAGCACTGCTGGAGAAGTCATATCATTAAGGAAAGAACTCTACAAACTCAAGATGTCTAGGGAAGATGGAATAGCCTCATACTTTATGAGGATATCTAAGATCCAGGATCAACTACAAGATCTGGGAGAAGTCATGTCTGATAGTGAAATGACTACAGTTGTATTAAATGTACTATCGAAGGAGTGGGGTAACTTTACTTCAAGTATTTATGAGAAGAAAGAAGCTACTCCATTCCAAGATCTATGGTCACTATGCAAGATTAAAGAATCTAGACTAAAGGTCAAATCTGATGTGGGAGCAGGTGAGCAAAATCAAGCTTATGCTGCAATGACAAAAGGAAAGGGAAAATTTGGAAAGTCTAGTTCTTTGAAAAAGAAAAGGGACATGTCTAAGATTCAATGCTATGGGTGTCAAGAATATGGGCACTACAAAAGAAATTGTTCTAAGATCAAGAAGGACAATAACAAAAGAGGAAGAGAAGAATCCCATATCACCGAAGAAGTGAAGGACGCTGAAAAGAAGAAATCCAAGAATAAGGAAGTAAAAGATCTTTATTATGATTGAGATAGTATTCCTCACCTAAGTTCTTCTCAAGTTCCTAAGTCTTCTATTGTAAGATATGGCTATCATTATTCACTAAGAAAAATGATGGGATGCATCATGGCATCATAGAAGCATTGAAAGCAAGAGCTCGGGACATCACCATAGAGAAGCATGAAAGATGGTTAGAATCTATGAAAGTCAAGGATATAGCTCTTGGGAATCTCATTGGGAACATAAGTGGCAAGGTGACCTAGTACAAGGTTCATCATACATCTGTTAAAAGGAAACATCTGTTGATGGGAATACTTTAGATCCTCAATATTCTCTTATGGAATATTCACTGAAAGGTTCACCGATCATGAGGAGAAGAAAGTGTTTCATCAAGAATTCCAAACTTGCGGAATTCATGGGATGATGGTATGATGACATAAAAGTGAAGCAGTTCAAGGGATTAAAGCTCTTTCAATCAAGTGAGCTGCTGCAAGAAGTCTGGATGACCCCAAGGAAAAATGAGGTATGTATGCTTACATTTGATATTATGGAAGTCATGTCATATGGTTGCAAGTAACATGGATCAACGCTTTATCTTGAGAGCATGATCAAAAGAAAGGATCTCCTCCCTCAAAGGAATGCAGGAATGCATGGGTTACACATTCACTAGATGAAATCAACATAATATGTTCTCATATGAAGTATGAGATGGTTGACTACAATTAAGGAACTCTGATTGGAAGCTCCTGGGAATATAATGTGCGAAGAAAGCAAGGAAGATATCATGGAATATGCAACCATAGTAAAGGCAATCAACATCCGAAAGACCAAGAAGATTTGACTAGGATATCTCCATGGAAGATATGAAGACTCTGATGAAGTCTGAAAAAGAAAGAGACCCTTGACAATATATATATTTGGGAGGTGTCAATACGTATGCAGGATGCTGATGCAAATTAGATGTCATGATGAAAAACAATCACAATGGTAATGTTGATTTTAATGTTCAATCCTTTATTTTTTAAATATCTGGATGGGTTTATGCAGGGCTGCCAAGGGAAGATCTATGGATATCTACCACCACCAATGCACATGTAGTAGGATGAAAGATCCTTAAGTAAACATGGCATGAAGAAATCAGCATGGCATGAAAGAAGGCCAAATACGGACTAATGGATCACATTCTGATGATGACAAGGCTGACTCATGAATGAAAGTGATGGATGGTCAGTGCCCTATGTAGAATTCCCAAACATAAAGACTCCTAGATAACGAAAAGAAATTCATGACGTCATGAAGAGGAGTTCTTCAAGCAGTTGGTTGTCCCATCATCTCCACTTGAGGAGTTGTTATAGGTCCCTAATTAAGAGGGAGCCTAGAAACAAGCTTCTTACTTGGAATAAAATTGGAAATTCCTAATCCAAGAGGGAGCTTAGGTACATTTCTTCCATAGGAATGAGTACATTACTTTAGTGGAATAGATATCCTCCCTAATTAAGAGGGAGAGATAGACACATCATTATTCTCACTTGGGAAGACAGAATGGAGGATTAGGTAAGCATCTGGCATCTAATGCTCTTTGAGGATGTAATAGGGCATCCAAGATAAGAGTAGTCGTAGAGGACCGATATTCTTTGAGGACTGGGAATCCAATATAAGAATAGTCCTAGTGGAACACCCCCTGAAAACCCAGGTGGGGTATGTTCCGAGAGAGACAATGATGAGGGTGTCTATACATCATTGGTCTCACCAGCATTGAGCTCAGATCTCGTGGAGAGATATATTTGTTAGTCAAGGCCTTGCTATGTGACAACGTTGTTTGATATGGTGCTATACAGATGGGTTACCAATCTGAAACTTCTCAGGAGAAATTCTTCAGATTGAGAAGGACCAAGTACCATTATGAATACCTCCCTAGTTAAGAGAGAGTGTTGAAAAATGTAACTAAGTTCAGTCTTCGTAATGGCAAGTGTAATTGTGATTTTATGTAATTGATGAAAAGAAGAAAAATAAAATTATTATTGTAATGCTTATCACATGGGTTTCATGAGCAAGGAATTTTATTTTTAGTATGACTCCCATTGTGAGTCCTTAGGATTGGTCATAAAGTAAAATTGAGTCAAAGTCATGTTTGAAGGACCCTTCTTGGGCATATTACATTTTGTATGAGTCATTAGATAAGTATGATTAGCCCTCCAAGTCCAAGCAAAGTCTCCTCCTCAAGTTGGCTTCAAAAAGAAATAATATGAACCCTCCAAAGGACATGTCAGTGAATTACAGAGGCAAACAACTATAAATAGGAGTGTTCGGCTTCATTTCAGAGGAAGATTTTCAATCATCACAATCTTAAGTGCGAGGTATAGGTCTGAAGTTAACCAGAAGTGCGAAGGTCAAAATGGAAAGCCTCCCAGCGAGCATAAAGATAGAAAGAAGAGCGAAGTTATTTTGGGCATCTCTTGGATCTGTTTTGGGTCTATTTTGAAGACACACATACGAAGGAAGTAAAGAATACTTGTTGCAGAAAGAACCATTCCTAATAAGGCAGCCGAGTTGGAAGAAAGTCAAGACAAGAGGAAGTCAAGGGAAGCTAGAAGGAATCACCATGGAAAAAGGACCTAATTCAAGGAGACCAAAACTAGTAAAGGTTAAAGCAGCAAAAGTTAAAGAGAAGTCGAGAAGAAGGAGAAAGCAGTAGGTTGACTACCATTGACTCAAGGAAGAAGGACTTCATAAAGGGAGCTTTATGCCTTGATCTTGGAGTGGCAAATAGGTCAAGGGTCTTGGTCTTGGTATTCGTCAATTGGAATATCTATAAGAAGAAGAATTTGTTTATGTTTTCCTCTCAAAGAGTGAGAGATTTTGGCCTTGGCTGATAGCCTATATTTTGTGTCTCTTATCTCTTTATGGTTTATGCATTGGTAGTTGTTTGATGAAGAAGAACACTAATAACCTAAGTAAAAGAAGGTCATAATCTAAAGAAGTAAAAAGCACTCACAAGCAGTTACTAATAGAAGAGAAATCACATAATTTCTATGCCCTAGATTTCTCAACACCATCACCCAAGAGATTTCATAGGCACTAGCCCATTGATCTTATGGTGGAGTGTTTGTTTTGTGTAGGGATGTCTCCCATGGCATTTTATGAGTTGACCTAAAGAGTAGGGACTCGTGTCAGGTCACAATGAGCACTTATGCTATGTGGTGCCGCATTAGCATCTTGCCGGACCTTTGCAAAACTACTAATTCGTGTGGTAATAGGGCCAGAGTATGAAAACTGAGAACAATTTTGTTCAAGAAAGAGAGGCAACTTCTTGAGAATGTTTAAGACCAATTCATAGCTCATGGAGTAGCATGATGGTTTCCATCATTTCAAATGGATGAACTAATACAAGGCATAGGCAATTAATTAGTGTCATTGCATCATAGCTAAAAAGAAGCAATGTTCTTGAGAGCAAAGGATTACTTAGATGAGGTAAAAGATAGTAATTTCATTGTTGAAATTTTAAATGTTACTATTGAGCAAGTAGGGCCAAAAAATGCAATGCAAGTTATCATACAGAATGCACACATTCGCAAATCATTGTTGAGGGTAGGTACAATCATATATTTTGGACTCTCTACATTGTCCATGTTACCCACCATAAGTGGGTAACCTCGTAGGAGAACAAATTTCTCCTACTTTGGAAAACCAGCAAACTAGCAGCCCTATATTCACAGTATATGATGATATGCCACATTCCTCTGCCATTTGCACCAATCAAATACTTCTCACCATCCGCCGTTCCTCTTGAAGGAACGTGGGTCACCACTCAGCAGGTACTTTAACCATTTTGCAATCAAGTGCTTTTACTTAATGTTTTGGGCAGTGCTACTTGGGAGCAGGAGCGAAAGCAGGGAGCGGGAGCAAAAACGAGTGCGGGAGCGACATTTCAAAAGATCCCGGTTTGGGAGCGAATCCCAGAGCGTTTTTTATATAATATAT